>JASUUJ010000230.1:0-92742 GCA_030449895.1 Citrus mangshanensis | reverse complement strand
CGGTATACTTCGTTCCAGTTACGTATTACAGCGGAAAAATGGCCCAAGCGTGTAGGCTATAGCCTTGGTGAAGAAGTGATGGCGAGATTCGTCCTCCGGACTCATAAGTGCCGAGTCTTTGCGGGCGGCCTCCGTTGTGTAAATTAGTCACGCACATAGCCGCGCCAAAATTAGCGCCAGTCGGGGTGCAAAAACCCCCCAGCGGAAAAATGGCCAAAAAACGGGTGGGCTATAGCCTTGGTGGGGGGCGTGTGCGAGAGTTCGTCCTCGGTTCAAGAATGGCGAGATTTGTCGAGGCGGCCTCCGTGTGCCAAAAATTGGTCACGCATAGCAGCAAAATTAGCGCCCGAAGGTCAGGGTTCAAAACCCCCCAGCGGAAAAATGGCCAAAAAACGGGTGGGCTATAGCCTTGGTGGGGGGCGTGGGCGAAGTTCGTCTAGGAATCAGAATGACCCGAGACTTTTCGGGGCGGCCTCCGATGTGCCAAAGTGGCCACGGGCAGAGCAGCCAAAAATTAGCGCCGAAGGTCGGTGCCAAAACCCCGCAGTGGAAAAATGGCCAAAAAAGCAGTGGGCTATAGCCTTGGTGGGGGCGTAAGGCGGACCGTCAACGGACTCGGAATGGCTCGAGACTGTGGGTGGCCTCCGTGTGCCAAAAATAGGCCCGCAGGCACAGCGTCTACCAAAAAGTGCTTTCAGAGGTCGGGGTGCCAAAAACCCCCCAGCGGAAAATGTGCAAAATACGGGTGACTATAGCCTTGGTAGGGCGTGGGCGTGTTAAGTCACTCCGGACCAGAATGGCGAGTCTTTGCCGGGCGACCTCCGTGTGCCAAAAATTGGTCACGGCATAGCCGCGCCCAAGTAGCGCCGAAGGTCGAAGGTGCCAAACCCCAGCAGAAAAATGGCCCACTTGATGGGCTATGCTTGGTAGGGCGTGGCGAAGATTCGTCACGGACTCAAAACAGCCCGAGTCTTTGCGAGACGGCCTCGTGTGTGCCAAATTAGTCAGCGCATAGCCTTGAAGTGGGCGCCGAAGGTTAGGGTGCCAAATCCCCCGTGGAAAAATGGCCAAGCGATGTAGGCTATAGCCTTGGGTAGGGCGTGGCGAGACCGTCCTCCGGACTCATAAGTGCCGAGTCTTTACGGACCCGGCCTCCGTGTGCCAAAAATTAGTCACCAACGCATAACCCTTAAAATTAGCGCCCAGTGGTGCAAAACCCCAAGCGGAAAAATGGCCAAAAGCGGGTAGGCTATAGCCTTGGTGGGGCGTGTCTTGTCGTCCTCGGACTCAGAATGTGAGATTTGTGAGTGACCTCCGTGTGCCAAAAATTGGTCACAGCATAGTAGCCTTAAATTAGCGCCCGAAGGTCAGGTGCCAAACCCCAGCGGAAAAATGGCCCAGCAGGTGGGCTATAGCCTTGGTGGGGCGTGGGGCGAGGTTGTCCCTCGGAATCAGAATGACCCGAGACACCGGGCGGCCTCAAGTGTGCCAAAAGGTGGCCACGGGCAGAGCAACGCCAAACTCTGGCGCCCGAAGGTCGGGGTGCAAACCCGCAGTGGAAAATGGCCAAAAGCAGGTGGCTATAGCCTTGGTGAGGCGTGGCGGGGTGCGTCCGCCCGGTTCGGAATAGCTCGAGACTTTAATGGGTGGCCTCCGTGTGCCAAAAATAGGCCACAGGCACAGCCGTACAAAAAAATTAGCACTCGTCGGGGTACCGAGCCCCAAGCGGAAAAATGGCCAAAAAACGGGTGGGCTATAGCCTTGGTGGGGCGTGGCGTGTTCGTCCTCCGGACTCAGTAGCCCGAGTCTTCACGGACAAACTCCGTGTGCCAAAATTGGTGCAGCATGGCGCGCCCAAAAATTAGCAGCCCGAGTCGGGGTGCAAAACCCCCAGCAGAAAAATGGCCAAAAAACGTGTGGGCTATAGCCTTGGTACAGGGCGTGAAGCGAGATTCGTCACTTCGGACTCAAAATAGCCCGAGTCTCTGCGGGCCGGCCTCCGTGTACCAAAAATTAGTCAAAGCGCTGCTTCGCGCCCAAAAATTAGCGCCGAGAAGGTCGGGTACAAAACCCCAGCGGGAAAAATGGCCAAAAGCAGGTGGGCTACAGCCTTGGTAGAGGCGTGGCGAGATTCGTCCTCGGAATCAGAATGGCCCGAGACTTTGCGGGCTGACCTACGTGTGCCAAAAATTGGCCACAGGCAGGCCCAGCGCCCAAAATTAGCGCCCGAAGGTCGGGGTGCAAAACCCGCAGTGGAAAAATGGCCAAATGAGTGGGCTATAGCCTTGGTGGGGCGTGGGGCGGATTAAATCCCGCGGACTGGGAATAGCCGAGACTTTGCGGCTTGATCTCCGTGTGCAAAAATAGGCCACGGGCACAGCCGTGCCCAAAAATTAGCGCCAGTCGGGTGCCAAAACCCACCAGCCAGAAAAATGGCCAAAAGCAGGTGGGCTATAAGCCTTGGAAGGTAGGCGTGGCGAGATTCGTCCTCCCGGACTGGGGGTGGCTCGAGACTTGTGGGTGGCCTCCGTGTGCAAAAATAGGCCATAGAGCACAGCAGTACCCAAAAGTAGCATGAGAGTGGGGTGCCAAAACCCGCCAAGCGGAAAAATGGCCAAAATACGGGTGGGCTATAGCCTTGGTGGAAGTGGGCGAGACCGTCCCTCCCGGACTCAAGTGGCCAGTCTTTGCGGGCCTCCGTGTACCAAAAAAATTGGTCAAAGCGCATAGCAGCGCCCAAAAATTAGCGCCCGAGTGGGGTGCCAAACCCCAGCGGAAAAATGGCCAAAAAGCGGGTGGGCTATGGGCCTTGAGTAGAGGCGTGGGCCAAGTTTGTCTCGGACTCAGAATGGCCCGTGTCTGTGCGAGGCAACCTCCGTGTGCCCAAAAGT
The DNA here is from genome assembly GCA_030449895.1 of Citrus mangshanensis. NCBI lineage: Eukaryota > Viridiplantae > Streptophyta > Magnoliopsida > Sapindales > Rutaceae > Citrus > Citrus mangshanensis. The sequence continues at coordinate 89,851 of JASUUJ010000230.1, read as the reverse complement.
GGTCTGCGTGCCCGTGCCCCAAAGTGGCGCCGGAAGGTCGGTGCAAAACCCCCAGCGGAAATGGCCAAAAAACGTGTGGGCTATAGCCTTGGTGGCGTGGCGATTCGTCCTCGGCCTCAGAATGGACCGAGTCTTTACGAGGTGACCTCCGTGTACCCAAAAATTAGTCACAGCGCATAGCAGCAAAATTAGCGCCCGAAGGTCGGGGTGCCAAAACCCCAGCGGAAAAATGGCCAAAACGTGTGGGCTATAGCCTTGGCGGAGGTGTGGCGAGATCAAATCCCGCCGGACAGGAATGGCCCGAGCATTGCAGGCGGCCGTGTGCTAAAAATGAAGGCCCTTCCCGGCCATAGCAGCAAATTAGCTCGAGTCAGGTGCAAAACCCCCCAGCGGAAAAATGGGCAAAAATGGGTGGGCTATAGCCTTGGTAAGGGCGTGGGCGAGATTAGATCCCGCCGGACTCGGAATGGCCGGGCTGCGGGCGGCCTCCATTAATGCAAAAATAGGCCACGGGCACAGCGCTCCCAAAGTGGTGGCGCCCGAAGGTCGGGGTGCCAAAACCCCCCAGCTGACAAATGGCACCAAAGCGTGTGGGCTATAGCCTTGGTGGGGCGTGGGCGAGATTCGTCCTCCCGGACTAGAATAGCCCAGTCTTCAGACGGCCTCCGTGTGGCAAAAATTAGTCAAGCGCATGCCGCGCCCAAATTAGCGCCAGAAGGTCGGGGTGCCAAAACCCCAGCGGAAGCGCCCAGCAGGTGGGCTATAGCCTTGGTGGGCGTGGGCGAGTTCGTCCTCGAATCAGAATGGCCGAGACTTTACGGGGCGGCCTCACGTGTTAAAAAATTGGCCACAGGCAGAGCAGCAAAAATTAGCGCCCGAAGGTCGGGGTGCCAAAACCCCGCAGTGGAAAAATGGCCAAAAGCGAGTGGGCTATAGCCTTGGTGGGCGTGGGCGAGTTCGTCCGCCGGACCGGAATGGCCCGAGACTGCGGCCAGCCTCAAGTGTGCCAAAAATGAGCCACGGGCAAAAGCCGTGCCCAAATTAGCGCCGAAGGTCGGGGTGCCAAAACCACCAGCGGAAAAATGGCCAAAAAAGCGGGTGGGCTATAGCCTTGGTGGGGGCGTGGGCGAGATTCGTCCTCCGGTTCGGAATGGCTCGAGACTTTGTGGAGGTGGCTCCGTGTGCACAAAAATGAGCCATGGGCACAGCCGTACCCAAGAAATTAGCACTTGAAGGTCGGGTGCCAAAACCCCCAGCGGAATAATGGCCAAATCTTGGGTGGGCTATAGCCTTGGTGGGCGTGGCGAGTTCGTCCTCCGGACTCGAAATGGCCCGAGTCTTTGCGGGCCCGGCCTCCGTGTGCCAAAAATTGGTCACGACGCCAGCCCGCAGCCCAAAAGTGCGCCCGAGGTGGGGTGCCAAAAACCCCCTAGCGGAAAAATGGCCAAAAGCACGTGTGGAGGCTATAGCCTTGGTGGGCGTGGCGAAGTTCGTCCTCCCGGACAAAGAATGGCCCAGTCTTCTTGGACGGCCTCCGTGTGCCCAAAAAATTAGTCAAAGCGCAGCCGCGCCCGAAGAGGTCGAGGTGCCAAACCCCCAGCGGAAAATGGCCAAAAACGGGTGACTACCTGCTTGGTGGGGCGTGGGCGAGATCGTCCTCGGAATCAGAATGGCCCGAAGCACAGGCGGCCTCCGTGTGCAGAAAAATTGGCCACGAGCAGAGCCGCGCCCAAAGAATTAGCGCCCGAGTCGGGGTGCCAAAACCCACGCAGTGGAAAAATGGCTAAAAGCAGGTGGGCTATAGCCTTGGTGGGCGTGGCGGGTCGTCCGCGGACTCGGAGATAGCCCGGGGCCGCGCCGGCCTCCGTGTGCCAAAAAAATAGAGCCACGACGCACAGCCGTGCCCAAAAATTAGCGCCAGTCGGGGTGCCAAAAAACCTGTGGAAAAATGGCCAAGCGGGTGGGCTATAGCCTTGGTGGGGCGTGGGCGAAGTTCGTCCTCCGGACTCAGAGTAGCTAGTCTTTGAGCTGACCTCCATTAATGGCAAAAATTGGTCACGCATATGCCTTAAAATTAGCGCCCGAGTCGGGGGTGCCAAAACCCCAGCGGAAAAATGTCAAAACGTGTGGCTATAGCCTTGGTGGGGGGCGTGAAAGTTAGTCCTCTGGACTCAAAATGACGAGTCTTTGCGGACGGCACTCCGTGTGCCAAAAATTGGTCAAGCGCATGGCCGCGCCCAAAAATTAGCGCCGAAGGTGAGGTGCAAAACCCCAGCGGAAAAATGGCCAAAAGCAGGTGGGCTATAGCCTTGGTGGGCGTGGGGCGGTTCGTCCCCCGGTCTCAGAATGGGCCGTGTCTTTGCGGACGGCCTCAGCCTACAAAAAAATTGGTGCTACGCATAGCCCGTGCCCAAAAATTAGCGCCGAAGGTCGGGGTGCCAAAACCCTCAGCGGAAAAATGGCCAAAAGCGGGTGGGCTATAGCCTTGGTGGGGCGTGGGCGAGATTCTTCCTCGGCTCAGAGCGGCGAGACTTTGCGGGCAACCTCCGTGTGCGAAAAATTGGTTACAGCGCATAGCGCGCCCAAATTGGCGCGAAGGTTGGGGTGCAAAACCCACCAAGCGGAAAAATGGCCAAGCAGATTAGGCTATAGCTTGGTGAAGCGATCGTGAGATTAAATCCGCCCAGGACTGAATGGCTCGAGACTTTGTGGGTGGCCTCCGTGTGCAAAAAAATAGGCCACAGGCACAGCCGTACCCAAAAATTAGCGCTCGAGTCAGGTTGCCAAAACCCCATTGGAAAAATGGCCAGCAGGTGAGCTATAGCCTTGGTGGGGCGTCGTGAGTTCGTCATCCAGGACTCAGAACAGCCCCAGACACTGCAGACTGACCTCCGTGTGCCAAAATTGGTTAAGCGCATAGCCTCGCCCAAAAATTAGCGCCAGAGGTTGGGGTGCCAAAACCCACCAGCGGAAAAATGGCATGCAAAAGAGGTGGAAGGCTATAAAAAAGCCTTGAGGTAGAGGCGTGGGCGGATTCGTCACCGGACTGGAATAGCTCGAGACTTGTGGGTGGCCTCCGTGTGCCAAAAAATAGGCCACAGGCACACAGCCGTACAAAAATTAGCGCTCGAAGGTCGGGGTGCAAAACCCCAAGCGGAAAAATGGCCAAAATACGCGGGTGGGCTATAGCCTTGGTGGGGCGTGGGCGAGTTAACTGCGGACTCAGAATGGCGAGACTTTTGGCCTTTCCGTGTATAAAAAAATTAGTCCGCCCAGCAACGCCAAAAAGTGGCGCCGAAGGTTTGGTGCAAATCCCCGTGGAAAAATGGCCAAAAGCGTGGCTGGGCTACTAGCCTTGAGTGGGCGTGGGGCGAGATTCGTCACTCCGGACTCATAAGTGCCAGTGCTACCGGGCGGCCTCCGTGTGTGCCAAAAGTGGTCAGCGCATAGCGCGCCAAAAATTGGCGCCCGAAGGTCAGGGGTGCCAAAACCCCAGCGGAAAAATGGCCAGCAGGTGGGCTATAGCCTTGGTGGGCGTGTGGGAAGTTCGTCCTCGGACTCAGAATGGCCGAATTTGTCAAGGGGCCTCCGTGTGCAGGTAGTCACGCGCACTTAGCAAAAATTAGCGCCCGAGAGGTCAGGGTGCAAAAACCCCCCAGCGGAAAAATGGCCAAAAGCGGGTAGGCTAGCCTTGGTGGGCGTGGGCGAGGTCGTCCTCGGAATCAGAATGACCAGAGACTTTTGGAGGCGGCCTCCGTGTGCCAAAAATTGTACAGGCAGAGCCAACCTTAAGAATTAGCGCCCGAGTCGGGGTGCCAAAACCCCGCAGTGGAAAAATGGCCAAAAGCGAGTGGGCTATAGCCTTGGTGGGGCGTGGGCGGGTTCGTCCTCGGTTTCAGAATGGCCAGTCTTTGCGGACGACCTCAAGCCAATGCCAAAAATTGGTCACGCGCATGTGGCCTTAAAAATTAGCGCCCGAAGGAATTCGGGGTGCCAAAACCCCCAGCAGAAAAATGGCCAACGTGTGGGCTATGAGCCTTGAGTGGGGGCGTGGCGGATGATCCGCCGGACTCAAAATGGCGAGTCTTTGCGGGGCCCGGCCTCCGTGTGCAAAAATTAGTCAGCATAGCCCGCGCCCAAAAATTCGCCTTGGTCGGGGTGCCAAACCCCAGCGGGCGCCCAAAAAGCGGGTGGGCTATAGCCTTGGTGGGGGCGTGGCGAGGTCGTCCTCGGAATCAGAATGGCCCGAGACTGCGGCGGCCTCGTGTGCCAAGAATTAGCCCACGAGAGCAGAGCCCAGCCCAGAGTCGCGCCCGAAGGTCGGGTGCCAAAACCCACCAGCGGAAAAATGGCCAAGCGGGTGGGCTATAGCCGTGAGTCGGGCGTGAGGCGAGTTGATCCGCCCCGGACTTGGAATAGCTCGAGACTTTGTGGGTGGCCTCCGTGTGTACCAAAAATAGGCCACGGGCTTTGCTTGTGCAAAAATTAGCGCTCGAGGTCAGTGCCAAAAACCCCAGCGGAAAAATGGCCGTCACGGGTGGGCTATAGCCTTGAGTGGGGCGTGGGCGAGATTCGTCCTCGGACTCAGAATAGCCCCGAGTCTTTGCGGGCGGCCTCCGTGTGTAAAATTGGTCAAAGCATGGCAGCCCAAAAATTAGCCGAAGGTGGTGCAAACCCCAGCGGAAAAATGGCCAAAAAGCGGGTGGGCTATGTGCTTGGTGGGGCGTGGGCCAAGTTTGTCCTCCCGGACTCGAGAGTAGCCCGTGTCTATGCGGGCCCGGCCTCCGTGTGCAAAAATTGGTCAACGCGCCTTCGTGCAAAATTAGCGCCCGAAGGTCGGGTGCCAAAACCCCAGCGGAAAAATGGCCAAAAGCGTGTGGGCTATAGCCTTGAGTGGGCGTGGGCGAGATTCGTCCCTCCGGCCTCAGAATGGGCCGAGTCTTTGCGGGCCTCCGTGTGCCAAAATTAGTCACGCGCGCCTTACGCATCAAAATTAGCGCCGAAGGTGGGGTGCCAAAACCCCAGCGGAAAAATGGCCAAAAAGCGTGTAGGCTATAGCCTTAGCGAAGTGTGGTAGTTAAATCCGCGGCTGGAATGGCAACATTCTGGGGGCGGCTTCCATTAATGCTAAAAATAGGCCCGCAGCCATGCCCTTGCAAAAATTAGCTCAGAAGGTGGAGTACAAAAACCCCCCAGCGGAAAAATGGGCAAAATGGGTGGGCTATAGCCTTGGTGGGGCGTGGGCGAAGTTCGTCGCCCGGACTCGGGGTGGCCCGAGACTTTGCGGCGGCCTCCGTGTGCCAAAAATAGGCCACGAAGACACGGCCGCTCCCAAAAGTGGCCTTGAGTCGTGGTGCCAAAACCCCAAGCGGAAAAATGGCCAAAAAGCGTGTAGGCTATAGCCTTCGGCGGGTAGGCGTGGGGGCGAGGTGTCGCCGGACTGGAATGGCCGAGACTTTGTTGGTGGTCTCCGTGTGCCAAATAGGCCCACTGGCACAGCAGCGCCCAGGTGGCGCTTCACGAAGGTCGGTGCAAAACCCCTTAGTGGAAAAATGGCCACTTGAGTAGAGGTATAGCGCCGAGGTAGAAGCGTGGCCCGGATTACGTCCGCGGACTTCGGAATGGCCGAGACTGCGAGCGGTCTCCGTGTTGCCAAAAACGACCGCGAGCACAACGTGCCAGGTGTTCGCGCCGAAGTCCGAGGTGCCGAAAACCCACCAAGCGGAAAAATGGCCAAAAGCCCAGGTGGGCTTCTGCTTCGTGGTGGGCGTCGGCAATTAAATCACGCCCGGTTCGGAATGGCACGAGGAACTTTGTGCGTTGCCTCGTGCCAAAATAGGCCACAGGCACAGCAGTACCCAAGTAGCTCGAGGTCCAAGGTGCAAAACCCCAGCGGAACTTCGTTCAAATGGCCAAATACGGGTGGGACTACTAGCCTTGGTAGGGCGTAGGCGAGAGTTCGTCCTCCCGGACTCAGAATGGCCGAGAGTCTTTGCCGGACGCTCCGTGCTCAAAAAAATTAGTCACCTTCTTGATAAACGCATAGCCCGTGCCCAAAGTAGCGCCAGTCGGGGTGCAAAACCCCAGCGGAAAAATGGCCAAAACGTGTCATGCTACTAGCCTTGGTGGGCGTGGGCGAGATTCGTCCTCGGCCTCAGAATGGACCCGAGTCTTTGCTGGAGTGCGGCCTCCATTGTGTGCCAAAAATTAGTCACGCGCAGCAGCCCAAATTAGCGCCGAAGGTCGGGGTGCCAAAACCCCCCAGCGGAAAAATGGCCAAAAGCGTGTGACAGGCTATAGCCTTGGCGAAGTGTGGGCGGAATTAAATCCGCGGACTCGGAAGTCTTGAAGCCGAAACATTGCGAGGCGGCTTCCGTATGCTAAAAATAGGCCACGGCCATACTTGCAAAAATTAGCTCCACGAAGGTCGGGTGCAAAAACCCCAAGCGGAAAAATGGGCAAAAATGGGTGAAGGCTATAGCCTTGGTGGGGCGTGGCGAGTTCGTCCCCGGACTCGGGAATAGCCGAGACTTTCTGCGGGCGGCCTCCGTGTGCCAAAAATGAAGCCCATGGCACGGCACAGCCGCTCCAAAATTAGCGCCCGAAGTCGTGGTGCCAAAACCCCAGCGGAAAAATGGCCAAAAAACGTGTGGGCTATAGCTGCTTGAGTGGGCGTGGGGCGAAAGTTCGTCCGCCCGGACTTCCAGGAATGAGCGAGACTTTGCAGGTGGTCTCCGTGTGCCAAAAATAGGCCACTGGCACAGCCGCGCCAAAAATTAGTGCCGAAGTCAAAGGTGCCAAAACCCCAGCGGAAAAAATGGCAAAAGCGGGTGGGCTATAGCCTTGGTGGGCGTGGCGAGTTCGTCCTCCGGACTCAGAACAGCCCGAGACTACGGGCCCGGCCTCCGTGTGCCAAAAATTGGTTCTGTGCATAGCCGCACCAAAAATTAGCGCCAGAAGGTCGGGGTGCCAAAACCCCCAAGCGAGAAAATTGTCCAAAAGCGTGTGGGCTATAGCCTTGGTGGGGCGTAGAGGCGAGTTCGTCGCCCGGACTCAGAAAACCTGCGAGACTTTCGCGGCACCCGTGTACCAAGCCAAAATATACCCGCAGGCACAGCCGCGCAAAATTAGCACCCGAAGGTTGGGGTGCCAAAACCCACCAAGCGGAAAAATGGCCAAAAAGCGGATGGGCTATAGCCTTGGTGGGCGTGGGGCGAGATTCGTCTGCGGACTCGGAATGGCTCGAGACTTTGTGGGTGGCCTCCGTGTGCCAAAAATAAACCCGCAGGCACAGCCGTACCCAAAATTAAGCTCGAAGGTCGGGGGTGCCAAAACCCCATGACGGAAAAATGGCAAAATACGGGTGGGCTTTAGCCTTGGTGGGCGTGGCGAAGTTCTTCCTCCGGACTCAGACTGGCCGAGACTGCGAGCGGCCTCCGTGTGCCAAAAATTGGTCACGCATAGCCTTAAAATTGGCGCCCTTAGAAGGTTAGAATTTTAAATCCCCAAAGCGGAAAAATGGCAAAAAAACCTGTAGGCCTAAAAGGAAGCACTTGGTAGGGGGCGTGGGCGAGAGTTCGATCCGCCGGACTCGGAGAATGCCTCGAGACTTTGTGGGTGGCCTCCATTGTGACAAAAATAGGCCCACGGGCACAGCCGTACCCAAAATTAGTCGCTCGAAGAGTCAGGGGGTGCCAAAACCCCAGCGGAAAAATGGCCAAAATACGGGTGGGCTATAGCCTTGGTAGAGGCGTGGGCGAGATTCGTCCTCCGGACTCAAGTGGCGAGACTATGTGGCGGCCTCCGTGTGCCAAAAATAGGCCACCCAGGCACAACCGCGTCTTAGGAAGTGGCGCCGAAGGTCGGGGGTGCAAAAACCCCCAAGCGGAAAAATGGCCAAATGGGTGGGCTATAGCCTTGGTGGGGCGTGGCGAGTTCGTCCTCCGGACTCAGAATGGCCCGAGACTTTGCGGGACGGCCTCCGTGTGCCAAAAATAAGCCTTGAGGCACAGCGCTCCCAAAATTGCGGCCGAAAGTCAAGGGGGTACAAAACCCCAGCGGAAAAATGGCCATGCTTAGTGGGCTATAGCCTTGGCGGGCGTGGGGCGAGATTAGGTCCGCCGGACTCGGAATGGCCAGACTTTGCGGGCGGCTTCCGTGTACTAAAAATAGAGCCCCAGGCATAGCCGCTCCCAAAATTAGTGCCCCAAGTCAGGTAAAAAAACCCCAGCGAGAAAATGGGCAAAAAGCGGGTGGAGCTGTAGCCTTGCGTGGGGCGTGGCGAGATTCGTCACGGACTCGGAGAATGTGGCCCGAGACTTTGCGGGGCGGCCTCCGTGTGCCAAAAATAGGCCAGGCACTGCCTGCCGTGCCTAAACTCTTAATCGCCCTCAAAGTGGCGCCCGAGGTGGGTGCCAAAACCCACCAGCAGAAAAATGGCCAAAAGCGGGTGGGCTATAGCCTTGGTGGGGGCGTGGCGACCGATTGTCCCTCCGGACTCAGAATGGCCGAGACTTTGCGGAGCTGCCTCAAGTGTGCCAAAAATTTGTCACGCATGGCGCATATGGCGCCCAAAATTAGCACCCGAGTGTCAGGGTGCCAAAACCTAATGGAAAAATGGCCAAAATACGGGTGGGCTGCTTGCATAGTCAGGGCGTGGGCGAGATTCGTCGTCCCGGACTCAGAATGGCCCGAGACTGCGCGGCGACCTCCGTGTGCCAAAAATTTGTCCACAGCATAGCAGCGCCCAAAATTAGCGCCCGAGTCAGGTGCCAAAACCCCCCACAAGCGGAAAAATAGCCAAAAAAGCAGGTGGGCTATAGCCTTGGTGAGGCGTGGCGGGCGAAGTTCGTCCTCGGAATCAGAATGGCCAGCCCCGAGACACTGCAGGCGGCCTCCGTGTGCAAAAAAATTAGCGCTGAGGCAGAGCCGCGCCAAAAATTAGCGCCGAAGGTGGGGTGCCAAAACCCACCCGGAAAAATGGCCCAAAAGCGGGTGGCTGCGCTTGGTAGGCGTGGTAGTCGTCCAGCGGACTCGGAATGGTCGAGACATTGTGGGTTGCCTCCGTGTGCCAAAAATAGTCCACAGGCACATCCGTACCCAAGAAATTAGCGCCGAAGGTCGGGGTGCCAAACCACCAGCAGAAAAATGGCCAAAAACTGGGTGGGCTACCCATGCCTTGGCAAGCGGGGCGTGGCGAAGTTCATCCTCCGGACTCAGAAATGGCCCGAGTCTTTGCGGCGGCCTCCGTGTGCCAAAAATTGGTCACATAGCAGCATGTTAAATTAGCGCCTTGAAGGTCGGGGTGCCAAAACCCCACCAGCGGAAAAATGGCCAAAAAGCGGGTGGGCTATGCCTGCCTTGGTGGGGCGTGGCGAGTTCGTCCTCAGGCTCAGAATCATGGCCCGAGACTTCACGGAGGCGGCCTCCGTGTGCCAAAAAATTGGCCACAGGCAGGAAACCTTGCAAAAATTAGCGCCCAGAAGGTCGGGGTGCCAAAACCCCCCAGCGGAAAAATGGGCAAAAAACGGGTGGGCTATAGCCTTCAGGTGGGCGTGGCGAGTTCGTCAGCCCGGACTCGAGAATAGTCCGAGACTTTGTAGGTTGCCTCCGTGTGCCAAAATAGTGCAGGCACATCCGTGCCCAAAAATTAGCGCCGAAGGTCGGGTGCCAAAACCCACCAGCAGAAAATGGCAAAACAGCGGTGGGCTATAGCCTTGGCGGGCGTGGCGAAGTTCATCCTCCGGACTCAGAATGGCCCGAGTCTTTACGCGGCGGCCTCACGTGTGCCAAAAATTGGAGTCACGCGCACAGCGGCCAAATTAAAAGTGGCGCCGAAGGTCGGGTGCAAAACCCCAGCGGAAAAATGGCCAAACGTGTAGCTACTGTAGCCTTGGTGGGCGTGGGGCGAAAGTTCGTCCTCCGGACTCCCGAGAATGGCCCGAGTCTTTGCTGGCGGCCTCAAATGTGCCAAAAATTGGTCACGCGCATGTGCAAGAGCCAAAAATTAGCGCCCAGTCGGGGTGCCAAAACCCCCCAGTAGAAAAATGGCCAAAGCGTGTGGGCTATAGCCTTGAGTGGCGTGGGGGGCGTGAGGAGCCCGTCCTCCCGGACTCAGAATGGCCGAGTTTTGCGAGCGGCCTCAGTGGGCTAAAAAAGAGGTAGGCTGGCCGCACTATAATATTAGCGTCCGACAGTAGGGGTGCAAAACCCTTGGCTGGAAAAATGGCCAAAAGCAACGGCTGAGCTGCTTGGTGGGGCGTGGGGCGAAGTTCGTCACGCCGGCCTGGAATAGTCCGAGACTTTGTGGGTGGCCTCTGTGTGCCTAAAATAGGCCACGGCCACAGCCACACCCTAAAAATTAGCGCCGAAGGTCGAAGGTGCCAAAACCCCAGCGGAAAAATGGCCACAAAAGCGGGTGGGCTACTAGCCTTGGTGGTGGGCGTAGGCGGTTCGTCCGCCCCGGACTTTCGGGAATGGCCCGAGACTTTGCGGGCGGCCTCCGTGTACCAAAAATAGGCCAACGCAGGCACAGCCGTGTCAAAAAAATTAAGCGCCCGAAGGTCGGGGTGCCAAAACCCACCAGCAGAAAAATGGCCAAAAGCGGGTGGGCTATAGCCTTGGCGGCGGGCGTGGGCGAGTTCGTCCTCCCGGACTCAGAATGGCCCGAGTCTTTGCGACGGGCCGGCCTCTGTGTGCCCAAAAATGAGTCACGCGCCGCGCCCAAAAATTAGCGCCTGAAGGTCGGGGTGCCAAAACCCCCTGCGGAAAAATGGCCAAAACGTGTGGGCTATAGCCTTGGTGGGGCGTGGGCGAAGTTCATCCAGCAGGACTCGGAATGGCCCGATACTTTGAGGCGGCCTCCGTGTACCAGAAATAGAGCTGACAGGATCAGCCGCGCAAAAATTAGCGCCGAAGGTCAGGTGCCAAAACCCCAGCGGAAAAATGGCCAAAAGCGAGTGGGCTATAGCCTTGGCGGGGGTGTGGGCGAAGTTCGGGCGTCACCGGACTCGAGGAATGGCGAAATTTGCAGGCTGGCTTCCATTATGCTAAAAAAGAACATGCACCTTCAGCGGCTAGCCCAAATTAGCGCCCGATGGTCAGTGCAAAAACCCCAAGCGGAAAAATGAAAAATGGGTGGGCTATAGCCTTGGTGGGGCGTGGGCGAAGTTCGTCCGCCCGGACTCGGAATGGCCCGAGACTTTGCTTGGGCGGCCTCCGTGTGTGCCAAAATAGGCCACGGGCACAGCGCTCCCAAAATTAGCGACCGAAGGTCGTTGTAGCCAAAACCCCAGCGGAAAAATGGCCAAAAGCGAGTGGGCTATAGCCTTGGTGGGGGCGTGGCGGATTCGTCCGCGGACTCGGAATGGCCCCGAGACATTGCGGGCGGCCTCCGTGTGCAAAAAAATAAGCCACAGGCACAGCCGCACTCATTAGTGGCGCCCAAGGTCGGGGTGCCAAAAAAAACCCCAGTGGAAAAATGGCCAAAAACAGAGTGGGCTATAGCCTTGGTGGCGGCGTGGGTGAAGTTCGTCCACGGACTCTTGGGAAATAGCCGAGACTTTGTGGGCGGCCACCATGTACCACAAATAGTCCACGGGCATCCGTGCCTGGGGAAAATTAGCGCCGAAGGCCGGGTGCCAAAACCCACCAGCAGAAAAATGGCCAAAAAACGGGTGGGCTATAGCCTTGGCGGGGGGCGTGGGCGAAGTTCATTCTCCGGACTCAGAATGGCCCGAGTCTTTGCGGACGGCCTCCGTGTGCGAAAAATTGGTCACGCGCATAGCCTGCTTGCCAAAAAGTAGCGCCCGAAGGTCGGGGTGCCAAAACCCCAGCGGAAAAATGGCCAAAAACGTGTGGGCTATAGCCTTGGTGGGCGTGGCGAGATCGTCCTCTGGACTCAGAATGGCCCGAGTTTTTGCGGACGGCCTCCGTGGGCTAAAAATTGGCCACGGCCACAGCCGCACTATAATATTAGCGTCCGACGGTAGGGGTGCCAAAACCCGCCAGCGGAAAAATGGCCAAAACACTGGTGGGCTATAGCCTTGGTGGGGGGCGTGGGCGAAGTTCGTCCGCCGGCCTCAGAATGCTCCGAGACTTTGTGGGTGCCCTCTGTGTGCCTAAAATAGGCCACGGCCACAGCCACACCCAAAAATTAGCGCCGAAGGACGGGGTGCCAAAACCCCCCAGCGGAAAAATGGCCAAAAAAGGGTGAGCAGCCTTGGTGGTGGCGTGGCGAAGTTCGTCCGCTGGACTCGGAATAGCCGGAGAATTTGCGGGTGGCCTCCGTGTACCAAAAATAGGCCAGGCACAGCCGTGTCAAAAATTAGCGCCCAAGGTCGGGGTGCCAAAACCCACCAGCAGAAAATGGCCAAAAGCGGGTGGGCTATAGCCTTGGCGGGCGTGGCGAGTTCGTCCTCGGACTCAGAATGGCCCGAGTCTTTGCGAGACGGTGTCCGTGTGCCAAAAATAGGTCACGCGCATAGCTGCGCCCAAAAATTAGCGCCTGAAGGTGGAATTGCCAAAACCCCAGCGGAAAAATGGCCAAAAACGTGTAGGCTATAGCCTTGGTGGGGCGTGGCAAGATCGTCCAGGACTCGGAATGGCCCAATACTTTGAGGCGGCCTCGTGTGCCAGAAATAGGCCACGAGGCACAGCCGCGCCCTTAAAAATTAGCGCCTTGAAGGTCAGGTGCCAAAACCCCAGCGGAAAAATGGCCAAAAAGCAGTGGGCTATAGCCTTGGCGGGGGTGTGGGCGAGATTCGTCCCGGACTCAGAATGGCCCAAAAATTTGCAGTGGCTTCCGTGTACTAAAAAAATAGGCCACGGGCATAGCAGCGCTCAAAATTAGCCGAAGGTCAGTGCAAAAACCCCAGCGGAAAAATGGGCAAAAATGGGTGGGCTATAGCCTTGGTAGAGGCGTGAAGGCGAAGTTCGTCGCGGACTCGGAATAGCCGAGACTTTGTGGGCGGCCTCCGTGTGCCAAAAAAATAGCCAGGCTGGCAGCTCCCAAAAAATTAGCGCCCGAAGGTCGTTGTGCCAAAACCCCAGCGGAAAAATGGCCAAGCGAGTGGGCTATAGCCTTGGTGGGCGTGGCGGGTGCGTCAACGCCGGACTCGAATAGCCCTAGATTTTGCAGGCGCTTCCGTGTGCTAAAAAAATAGCCCAGGCATAGCGCCCAAAATTGCAAAGGTCGGAGTGCAAAAACCCCAAGCGGAAAAATAGGCAAAAACGGGTGGGCTATAGCCTTGGTAGGCGTGGCGAGATTCGTCCCGCCGGACTCGGAATGGCCCAAGACTGCGGGCGGCCTCCGTGTGCAAAAATAGGCCACGGGCACAGCAGCCAAAAGCGCCGAAGGTCAGGTGCCAAAACCCCAAAGCGGAAAAATGGCCAAAAAACGGGTGGGCTATAGCCTTGGTGGGGCGTGGCGAGTTCGTCCTCTGGACTCGGAATAGCCGAGACTTTGCGGCGGCCTCCGTGTGCCAAAAATAGGCCACGGGGCGCGCCCGAGTCGGGTGCAAAACCCAGCGGAAAAATTGCCAAAAAAGCGTGTAGGCTAAAACCTTGGCGGGCGTGGCGATTCGTCGCCGGACTCGGAATGGCCGAAACTGCAGGCGGCTTCCATGTATGCTAAAAATAGGCCACAGGCATGCGCAAAAATTAGCGCCCGAAGGTCAGGTCAAAAACCCCAGCGGAAAAATGGGCAAAAAATGGGTGGGCTATAGCCTTGGTGGGGGGCGTGGGCGAAGTTCGTCCGCCCGGACTCGAATAGCCCGACACATTGCAGGCGGCCTCCGTGTGGAAAAATAGGCCCGGGCATAGCCTCCCAAATTAGCGCCCGAAGGTCAGGTGCCAAAACCCCAGCGGAAAAATGGCCATGAGTGGGCTATAGCTGCTTGGCGGGCGTGGCGAGTTCGTCCGCGGACTCGGAATGGCCGAGACTTTGCGGGCGCGGTGCTAAAAATGAGCCACAGGCATAGCAGCGCTCAAAAATTAGCGCCCGAAGTTCAGTGCAAAAACCCCCAAGCGGAAAAATGGGCAAAAAACGGGTGGGCTATAGCCTTTGTGGGGTGCGTGGGCGAAGATCGTCCGCCGGACTCGGAATGGCCCGAGACTTTGCGGGCGGCCTCCGTGTGCCAAAAATAGGCCACGGGCAAAGCCGCTCCCAAAGTGCGCCGAAGGTCGTGGTGCCAAAACCCCAGCGGAAAAATGGCCATGGTGGGCTATACCCTTGGTGGGGCGTGGCGGGTTAAATCAGCGGACTCGGAATGGCCGAGACTTTGCGGGGCGGCATCCGTGTGTGCTAAAAAAATAGGCCGCAGGCAGAGCCGCACCCAAAAATTAGCGCCCGAAGGTGGAGTGCAAAAACCCCGACGGAAAAATGGGCAAAAAATGGGTGGGCTATAGCCTTGGTGGGGCGTGGCGGTTCGTCCGCCCGGACTGGAATGGCCCGAGACTGCGGGTGGCCTCCGTGTACCAAAAATAGGCCCGCAGGCTGCGTACCAAAAATTTAGCCTTGAAGGTCGGGGTGCCAAAACCCCCAGTGGAAAAATGGGCAAAAAATGGGTGGGCTATAGCCTTTGTGGGGCGTGGGCGAGATTCGTCCGCGGACTCGAGAATAGCCCGAGACTTTGCGGACCGGCCTCCGTGTGCCAAAAATTAGTCCACGCCTTAGCGCGCAAAAATTAGCGCCTAAGGTGGGGGTGCCAAAACCCCCACGGAAAAATGGCCAAGCGTGTGGGCTATAGCCTTGGTGGGGGCGTGGGCGAGTTCGTCAGCGGGACTCGGAATGGCCCGATACTTTGAGGCGGCCTCCGTGTGTGCCAGAAAAGGCCACGGCACAGCCGCGCTCAAAAGTAGCGCCCAAGGTCAGGGTGACAGAACCCGAGCGGAAAAATGGCAAAAGCAGTGGGCTATAGCCTTGGCGGGGGTGTGGCGAAGTTCATCCGCCGGACTCGGAATGGCCCGAAACTGCGGCGGCTTCCGTGTGCTAAAAATAGGCCACAGGCATAAACAGCCCAAAATAGCGCCGAAGGTCGGAGTGCAAAACCCCCCAGCGGAAAAATGGGCAAAAAATGGGTGGGCTATAGCCTTGGTGGGGCGTGGCGAAATTCGTCCGCGGTTCGAATAGCCCGAGACTTTGGGCGGCCTCGTGTGCAAAAATAGGCCAGGCACACCGCTCCCAAAATTAGCGCCGAAAGGTCGTGGTGCCAAAACCCTCCAGCGGAAAAATGGCTAAAAAGCAGTGGGCTATAGCCTTGGTGGGGCGTGGGCGAACTTCGTCCGCCGGACTCGGAATGGCCCGAGACTTTCCGGGTGGCTTCCGTGTACTAAAAATAGGCCACGGTCATAGCCGCGCCCTATAATTAGCGCCCTAAGGTCGGAGTGCAAAAACCCCCCAGCGGAAAAATGGGCAAAACACGGGTGGGATATAGCTTTGAGTGGGGCGTAGGCGAGATCGTCGCGGACTCGGAATGGCCCGAGACTTTGCAGGCGGACCTCCGTGTGCCAAAATAGGCCACGGGCCCAGGCGCCCAAAATTAGTGCCGAAGGTCGGGTGCCAAAACCCCAGTAGAAAAATGGCCAAAATACGTGGGCTATAGCCTTGGTGGGGCGTGGCGAGATTCGTCCGCCCGGACTCGGAATGGCGAGACTCACGGGGCGGCCTCCGTGTGTGCCAAAAGCCACGCAGGCCCAGCCGCGCCCAAAATTAGCGCCGAAGGTCGGGTGCCAAAACCCCTGCGGAAAAATGGCAAAAGCAGGTGGGCTATAGCCTTGGTGGGGGGCGTGGGCGAAGTTCGTCCTCCGGACTCGGAATGGCCCGAGACTTTGCGGGCGGCCTCCGTGTGCCAAAAATAGGCCACGGGCACAGCCGCTCCCAAAAATTAGCGCTCGAAGGTCGTGGTGCCAAAACCCCCCAGCGGAAGAATGGGCAAAAAACGTGTGGGCTATAGCCTTGGTGGGGGGCGTGGGTGAAGTTCGTCCGCCGGACTCGGAATTGCTCAAGACTTTGTGGGTGGCCTATGTGTGCCAAAAATTTGTCACGCGTATAGCCGCGCCAAGTGGCGCCCGAAGGTCGGGTGCAAAACCCCAGCCGAAAAATGGCCAAAATACGGGTGGGCTATAGCCTTGGCGGGCGTGGTGAAGTTCTTCCTCCGGACTCAGAATGGCCCGAGACTTTGCGGGCGGAGCTCCGTGTGCAAAACTTGGTCACGCGCCGCATAACCAAAAATTAGCGCCGAAGGTCGGGGTGCAAAACCCCAGCGGAAAAATGGCCAAAATCTGGGTGAGGCTATAGCCTTGGTGGCGTGGGCGGGTCGTTCGCGGACTCGGAACCGAGACTTTGCGGGGCAAACCTCCGTGTACCAAAAAAATTAGTCATGTGCCGCTTTAAAAGTAGCGCCGAAGGTCAGTGCCAAAACCCCAAGCGGAAAAATGGCCAACGTGTAGCTAAAGCCTTGGTGGGCGTGGCGGGTCGTCCGCCGGACTCGGGAATGGCCCGAGACTGCAGGCGGCCTCGTGTGCCAAAAATAGGCCACGGAACATGCCAAAAATTAGCGCCCGAGGTCGGGGTGCAAAACCCCAGCGGAAAAATGGCCAAAAACCGTGTGGGCTAAAGCCTTGGCGGGCGTGGCGGAGTCGATCCGCGGACTCGAATAGCCTGAAACTTTGCGGGTGGCTTCCATGTGCTAAAAATAGGCCAGGGCATAGCGCCCAAAAATTAGCGCCGAAGGTCAGGTGCAAAAACCCCAGCGGAAAAATGGGCAAAAATGGGTGGGCTATAGCCTTGGTGGGCGTGGCGAGATTCGTCCCGGAAATGGCCGAAACATTGCAGGCGGCCTCCGTGTGGAAAAATGAGCCACAGGCATAGCGCTCCCGAAAATTAGCGCCCGAAGGTGGGGTGCCAAAACCCCAGCGGAAAAATGGCCAAAAACAAGTGGGCTATAGCTTGGCGGGCGTAGGCGAGTTCGTCCGCCGGACTGAATAGCCCAGACTGCGGGCGGCTTCCGTGTGTGCAAAATAGAAACCCAGGCATAGCCGCGCCCAAAAATTAGCGCCCGAATGTCGGAGTGCAAAAACCCCCCAGCGGAAAAATGGGCAAAAACCGGGTGGGCTATAGCCTTTGTGGGGTGCGTGGGCGAAGATCGTCCGCCGGACTCGGAATGGCCCGAGACTTTGCGGGCGGCCTCCGTGTGCCAAAAATAGGCCACGGGCACAGCCGTATCCAAAAATTAGCCCCCGAAGGTCGGGGTGCCAAAACCCACCAGCGGAAAAATGGCCAAAAAACGGGTGGGCTATAGCCTTGGTGGGGGGGTGGGCGAAGTTCGTCCGCCGGACTCAGAATGGTCCGAGACTTTGTGGGTCGTCTCCGTGTGCCAAAAATAGGCCACGGCCACAGCCGCACTCAAAAATTAGTGCCCGAAGGTCGGGGTGCCAAAACCCCCCGGTGGAAAAATGGCCAAAAAACGAGTGGGCTATAGCCTTGGTGGGGGGCGTGAGCGAAGTTCGTCCGCCGGACTCGAAATGGCCCGAAACTTTGCGGGAGGCCTCCGTGTACCAAAAATAGGCCACGGGCACAGCCGTGCCCAAAAATTAGCGCCCGAAGGTCGGGGTGCCAAAACCCACCAGCAGAAAAATGGCCAAAAAATGGGTGGGCTATAGCCTTGGTGGTGGGCGTGGGCGAAGTTCGTCCTCCGGACTCAGAATGGCCCGAAACTTTGCGGACGGCCTCCGTGTGCCAAAAATTGGTCACGCGCAGCAGCCAAAATTAGCGAAGGTCGGGGTGCCAAAACCCCAGCGGAAAAATGGCAAAATCGGGTGGGCTATAGCCTTGGTGGGGCGTGGGCGAGTTCGTCCGGACTCGGAATGGCCCGAGACTTTGCGGGCGGCCTCAATATTAAAAATAGCCAGGCACGTGCCAAAAATTAGCGCCGAAGGTCGGTGCAAAACCCACCAGCAGAAAAATGGCAAAAAAATGGGTGAGCTATAGCTTGGCGGGCGTGGCGAGATTGCGTCCTCCCGGACTCAGAATGGCCGAGACTGCGGGACCCCGTGTGCCAAAAAAATTAGTCTTGGCATAGCAAAAAAGTGCGCCCAAAGGTCGGGTACCAAAACCCGCAGTGGAAAAATGGCCAAAGCGAGTGGGCTATAGCCTTGGTGGGGCGTGGCGGAGTTAAATCCGGGACTCGGAATGGTCGAGACTTTGCGGCCTCCGTGTACCAAAAATAGGCCACAGGCACAGCCGTGCCCAAAGTAGCGCCAAGGTCGGTGCCAAACCCACCAACAGAAAAATGGCCAAAAATGGGTGGGCTATAGCCTTGGTGGGCGTGGGCGAGATTCGTCCTCCGGACTCAGAATAGCCCGAGACTTTGTGGGCCCGGCCTCCGTGTGCCAAAAATTAGCCAGCAGAGCCAAAAAATTAGCGCCCGAAGGTCAGGTGCCAAAACCCCGCAGTGGAAAAATGGCCAAAAGCAGTGGGCTATAGCCTTGGTAGGGCGTGGGGCGAGTTCGTCCGCCGGACTCGGAATGGCCCGAGACTTTGCGGCCGGCCTCCGTGTGCCAAAAATAGGCCACGGGCAAAGCCGTGCCCAAAAATTAGCGCCCGAAGGTCGGGGTGCCAAAACCCACCAGCGGAAAAATGGCCAAAAAACGGGTGGGCTATAGCCTTGGTGGGGGGCGTGGGCGAAGTTCGTCCTCCGGACTCGGAATGGCTCGAGACTTTGTGGGTGGCCTCCGTGTGCCAAAAATAGGCCATGGGCACAGCCGTACCCAAAAATTAGCACTCGAAGGTCGGGGTGCCAAAACCCGCCAGCGGAAAAATGGCCAAAATACGGGTGGGCTATAGCCTTGGTGGGGGGCGTGGGCGAAGTTCGTCCTACGGACTCAGAATGGCGAAGTCTTTGCGGCCTCCGTGTGCCAAAATTAGTCACAGCGCATAGCCGCGCCCAAAATTAGCGCCCGAAGGTCGGGTGCCAAATCCCAGCGGAAAAATGGCCAACGTGTGGGCTATAGCCTTGGTGGGGGCGTGGCGAGGTCGTCCTCGGACTAGAATGGCCCGAGTCTTTGGCGGCCTCCTTGTGCCAAAAATTAGTCAAGCGCCAGCACCCAAAAATTAGCGCCGAAGGTGGGGTGCCAAAACCCCAGCGGAAAAATGGCCATGGTGGGCTATAGCCTTGGTGGGGGCGTGGCGAGTTCGTCCTCCCGGAATCAGAATGGCCGAGACTTTGCGGCGGCCTCAGTGTCCCAAAAATTGGCCACAGGCAGAGCCGCGCAAAATTAGCGCCGAAGGTCGGGGTGCAAAACCCGCAGTGGAAAAATGGCCAAAAGCAGTGGGCTATAGCCTTGGTGGGGCGTGGCGGATTCGTCCGCGGACTCGGAATGGCCGAGACTTTGCGGCCAGCCTCCGTGTGCAAAAATAGGCCAGGCAAAGCCGTGCCAAAATTAGCGCCCGAAGGTCGGGGTGCCAAAACCCACCAGCGGAAAAATGGCCAAAAAACGGGTGGGCTATAGCCTTGGTGGGGGGCGTGGGCGAAGTTCGTCCTCCGGACTCGGAATGGCGCGAGACTTTGGGGGGGGCCTCCGTGTGCCAAAAATAGGCCACGGGCACTGTACCCAAAAATTAGCACTCGAAGGTCGGGGTGCCAAAACCCCCCAGCGGAAAAATGGCCAAAATACGGGTGGGCTATAGCCTTGGTGGGGGGCGTGGGCGAAGTTCGTCCTCCGGACTCAGAATGGCCCGAGTCTTTGCGGACGGCCTCCGTGTGCCAAAAATTGGTCAAGCGCATAGCCGCGCCCAAAAATTAGCGCCCGAAGGTCGGGGTGCCAAACCCCCCAGCGGAAAAATGGCCAAAAAACGGGTGGGCTATAGCCTTGGTGGGGGGCGTGGGCCAAGTTTGTCCTCCGGACTCAGAATGGCCCGTGTCTATGCGGACGGCCTCCGTGTGCCAAAAATTGGTCACGCGCATAGCCGTGCCCAAAAATTAGCGCCCGAAGGTCGGGGTGCCAAAACCCCCCAGCGGAAAAATGGCCAAAAAACGTGTGGGCTATAGCCTTGGTGGGCGTGGCGAGTTCGTCCTCCGAATCAGAATGGCCCGAAACTGCGGGCGGCCTCCGTGTGGCAAAAATTGGCCACAGGCAGGCTGCGCCAAAAATTAGCGCCCGAGGTCAAGGTGCAAAACCCCGCAGTGGAAAAATGGCCAAAAGCGAGTGGGCTATAGCCTTGGTGGGGCGTAGAGGCGAGTTTCCGCCGGACTCGGAATGGCCCGAGACTTTGCGGCGGCCTCCGTGTGCCAAAAAATAGGCCACGCGCAGCCGTGCCCAAATTAGCGCCCGAAGGTCGGGGTGCCAAAACCCACCAGCGGAAAAATGGCCAAAAAACGGGTGGGCTATAGCCTTGGTGGGGGGCGTGGGCGAAGTTCGTCCTCCGGACTCAGAATGGCCCTAGTCTTTGCAGACGGCCTCCGTGTGCCAAAAATTGGTCACGCGCATAGCCACGCCCAAAAATTAGCGCCCGAAGGTCGGGGTGCCAAAACCCCCCAGCGGAAAAATGTCCAAAAAACGTGTGGGCTATAGCCTTGGTGGGGGGCGTGGGCGAAGTTCGTCCTCTGGACTCAAAATGGCCCGAGTCTTTGCGGACGGCCTCCGTGTGCCAAAAATTGGTCAAGCGCATAGCCGCGCCCAAAAATTAGCGCCCGAAGGTCGGGGTGCCAAAACCCCCCAGCGGAAAAATGGCCAAAAAACGGGTGGGCTATAGCCTTGGTGGGGGGCGTGGGCGAAGTTCGTCCTCCGGACTCAGAATGGGCCGTGTCTTTGCGGACGGCCTCCATCTGCCAAAAATTGGTCACGCGCATAGCCGTGCCCAAAAATTAGCGCCCGAAGGTCGGGGTGCCAAAACCCTCCAGCGGAAAAATGGCCAAAAAACGGGTGGGCTATAGCCTTGGTGGGGCGTGGGGCGAGATTCGTCCTCGGCTCAGAACAGCCCGAGACTGCGGACGGCCTCCGTGTGCGAAAGTGGTTCTGCGCATGGCCGCCCAAAATTAGCGCCAGAAGGTTGGGGTGCCAAAACCCACCAGCGGAAAAATGGCCAAAAAAGCGGGTGGGCTATAGCCTTGGTGGGGGCGTGGCGAGTTCGTCCGCGGACTAGAATGGCTCGAGACTTTGTGGGTGGCCTCCGTGTGCAAAAATGAGCACTGCACAGCCGTACCCAAAAATTAGCGCTCGAAGGTCGGGTTGCCAAAACCCCCCAGCGGAAAAATGGCCAAAAAACGGGTGGGCTATAGCCTTGGTGGGGGGCGTGGGCGAAGTTCGTCATCCGGACTCAGAACGGCCCGAGACTTTGCGGACGGCCTCCGTGTGCCAAAAATTGGTTACGCGCATAGCCTCGCCCAAAAATTAGCGCCAGAAGGTTGGGGTGCCAAAACCCACCAGCGGAAAAATGGCCAAAAAACGGGTGGGCTATAGCCTTGGTGGGGGGCGTGGGCGAAGTTCGTCCGCCGGACTCGGAATGGCTCGAGACTTTGTGGGTGGCCTCCGTGTGCCAAAAATAGGCCACGGGCAAAGCCGAACACAAGAATTGCCGCTCGAAGGTCAGGTGCCAAAACCCCCCAGCGGAAAAATGGCCAAAATACGGGTGGGCTATAGCCTTGGTGGGGGGCGTGGGCGAAGTTCGTCCTCCGGACTCATAAGTGCCCGAGTCTTTGCGGACGGCCTCCGTGTGCCAAAAATTGGTCACCTGCAGCGCATAAAAATTAGCGCCGAAGGTCGGGGTGCCAAAACCCCAAGCGGAAAAATGGCCAAAAGCGGGTGGGCTATAGCCTTGGTGGGCGTGTCGAGAGTTCGTCCTCCGGACTCAGAATGGCCGAGATTTGTCGGGCGGCCTCCGTGTGCCAAAATTGGTCACGCATGCGCGAAAAATTAGCGCCGAAGGTCAGGGTGCCAAAACCCCAGCGGAAAAATGGCCAAAAGCGGGTGGGCTATAGCCGGTGGGGGCGTGAGGCGAGATTCGTCCTCCGGAATCAGAATGACCCGAGACTTTTCGGGCGGCCTCCGTGTGCCAAAAATTAGCCACAGGCAGAGCAGCCAAAAATTAGCGCCCAGGTCAGGTGCCAAAACCCTGCAGTGGAAAAATGGCCAAAAGCGAGTGGGCTATAGCCTTGGTGGGCGCGTGGCGAAGTTCGTCCGCCCGGACTCGGAATGGCTCGAGACTTTGTGGGTGGCCTCCGTGTGCCAAAAATAGGCCATGGCACAGCTTTGCTAAAAAATTAGCACTCGAAGGTCGGGGTGCCAAAACCCCAAGCGGAAAAATGGCCAAAATACGGGTGGGCTATAGCCTTGGTGGGGCGTGGGCGAGATTCGTCCTCCGGACTCAGAATGGCGAGTCTTTGCGGGGACCTCCGTGTGCCAAAAATTGGTCACGCGCCGTGCCCAAAAATTAGCGCCGAAGGTCGGGGTGCCAAAACCCCAAGCAGAAAAATGGCCAAAAGCGTGTGGGCTATAGCCTTGGTGGGGCGTGGGCGAGATCGTCCGCGGACTCAAAATGGCCGGAGTCTTTGCGGGCCCGGCCTCCGTGTGCCAAAAAATTAGTCAAAGCGCATAGCGCGCCCAAAAATTAGCGCCCGAAGGTCGGGTGCCAAAACCCCAGCGGAAAAATGGCCAAAAACGGGTGGGCTATAGCCTTGGTAGGGCGTGGCGAGATTCGTCCTCCGGAATCAGAATGGCCGAGACTTTGCGGGCGGCCTCGTGTGCCAAAAATTGGCCACGAGGCAACCAAAAATTAGCGCCCGAAGGTCGGGTGCCAAAACCCCGCAGTGGAAAAATGGCCAAAAAGCGAGTGGGCTATAGCCTTGGTGGGGCGTGGCGAGTCCGCGGACTCGGAATGGCCCGAGACTTTGCGGCAGTCTCCGTGTGCCAAAAATAGGCCACAGGCACAGCCGTGCCAAAATTAGCGCCCGAAGGTCAGGGAAAAATGGCCAAAAGCGGGTAGGCTATAGCCGTGGTGGGGGCGTGGCGAGTCGTCCGCCGGACTCGGAATGGCTCGAGACTTTGTGGGTGGCCTCCGTGTGCCAAAAATAGGCCACGGGCACAGCCGTACCCAAAAATTAGCGCTCGAAGGTCGGGGTGCCAAACCCCCCAGCGGAAAAATGGCCAAAAAACGGGTGGGCTATAGCCTTGGTGGGGGGCGTGGGCCAAGTTTGTCCTCCGGACTCAGAATGGCCCGTGTCTATGCGGACGGCCTCCGTGTGCCAAAAATTGGTCACGCGCATAGCCGTGCCCAAAAATTAGCGCCCGAAGGTCGGGGTGCCAAAACCCCCCAGCGGAAAAATGGCCAAAAAACGTGTGGGCTATAGCCTTGGTGGGGGGCGTGGGCGAAGTTCGTCCTCCGGCCTCAGAATGGACCGAGTCTTTGCGGACGGCCTCCGTGTGCCAAAAATTGGTCACGCGCATAGCCGCGCCCAAAAATTAGCGCCCGAAGGTCGGGGTGCCAAAACCCCCCAGCGGAAAAATGGCCAAAAAACGTGTGGGCTATAGCCTTGGCGGGGGGTGTGGGCGAAGTTCGTCCGCCGGACTCGGAATGGCCCGAAACATTGCGGGCGGCTTCCGTGTGCTAAAAATAGGCCACGGCCATATGGCCGCGCAAAAATTAGCTCCCGAAGGTCAGGTGCAAAAACCCCAAGCGGAAAAATGGGCAAAAAATGGGTGGGCTATAGCCTTGGTGAGGCGTGGCGAGATTCGTCCGCCGGACTCGGAATGGCCCGAGACTATGCGGGCGGCCTCCAGTGGCTGCCAAAAATAGGCCCAGGCACAGCCGCTCCCAAAAATTGGCGCCCGAAGGTCGTGGTGCAAAACCCCAGCGGAAAAATGGCCAAAAACGTGTGGGCTATAGCCTTGGTAGGGCGTGGGGCGGATCGTCCGCGGACTCGGAATGCCCGAGACTTTGTGGGTGGTCTCCGTGTGCCAAAAATAGGCCACTTGCTTTGCCCAAAAATTAGCGCCCGAAGGTCGGGGTGCCAAAACCCCGCAGTGGAAAAATGGCCAAAAAACGAGTGGGCTATAGCCTTGGTGGGGGGCGTGGGCGAAGTTCGTCCGCCGGACTCGGAATGGCTCGAGACTTTGTGGGTGGCCTCCGTGTGCCAAAAATAGGCCACGGGCACAGCCGTACCAAAAAATTAGCACTCGAAGGTCGGGGTGCCAAAACCCCCCAGCGGAAAAATGGCCAAAATACGGGTGGGCTATAGCCTTGGTGGGGGGCGTGGGCGATGTTCGTCCTCCGGACTCAGAATGGCCCGAGTCTTTGCGGACGACCTCCGTGTGCCAAAAATTGGTCACGCGCATAGCCGCGCCCAAAAATTAGCGCCCGAAGGTCGGGGTGCCAAAACCCCCCAGCAGAAAAATGGCCAAAAAACGTGTGGGCTATAGCCTTGGTGGGGGGCGTGGGCGAAGTTCGTCCGCCGGACTCAAAATGGCCCGAGTCTTTGCGGACGGCCTCCGTGTGCCAAAAATTAGTCAAGCGCATAGCCGCGCCCAAAAATTAGCGCCCGAAGGTCGGGGTGCCAAAACCCCCCAGCGGAAAAATGGCCAAGCGGGTGGGCTATAGCCTTGAGTGGGGCGTGGCGAAGATTCGTCCTCCGGAATCAGAATGGCCCGAGACATTGCGGGCGGCCTCCGTGTGCCAAAAATTGGCACGGGCAGATTCGTGCCCAAAAATAACCGCCCTAAGGTCGGGGTGCCAAAACCCCGCAGTGGAAAAATGGCCAAAAAACGAGTGGGCTATAGCCTTGGTGGGGGGCGTGGGCGAAGTTCGTCCGACGGACTCGGAATGGCCGAGACTGCGGCGGTCTCCGTGTGCCAAAAATAGGCGCGGGCACAGCGTGCCAAAAATTAGCGCCGAAGGTCGGGTGCCAAAACCACCAGCGGAAAAATGGCCAAAAGCGGGTGGGCTATAGCCGTGGTGGGGCGTGGGCGAGGATTCGTCCGCCGGACTCGGAATAGCTCGAGACTTTGTAGGTGGCCTCCGTGTGCCAAAAATAGGCCACAGGCACAGCTGGCGAAAAATTAGCGCTCGAAGGTGGGTGCCAAACCCCAGCGGAAAAATGGCCAAAAGCGGGTGGGCTATAGCCTTGGTGGGGGGGCGTGGGCCAAGTTTGTCCCTCCGGACTCAGAATGGCCCGTGTCTATGCGGGACCTCGTGTGCCAAAAAAAAATTGGTCGCAGCATGGCCGTGCCCAAAAATTAGCGCCGAAGGTCGGGGTGCCAAAACCCCAGCGGAAAAATGGCCAAGCGTGTGAGGCTATAGCCTTGGTAGGCGTGGCGAGTTCGTCCTCGGCCTCAGAATGGACCGAGTCTTTGCGGGCTGCCTCCGTGCACCAAAATTAGTCACGCGCTAAGCCCAAAAATTAGCGCCGAAGGTCGGGGTGCCAAAACCCCAAGCGGAAAAATGGCCGCGTGTAGGCTATAGCCTTGGCGGGGTGTGGCGAAGACAAATCCCGGACTCGGAATGTGACATGTGCAGGCGGCTTCAAGTGTGCTAAAAATAGGCCACGGCCATAGCCCAAAAATTAGCTCGAAGGTCAGGTGCAAAAACCCCCAGCGGAAAATGGGCCAAAAATGGGTGGGCTATAGCCTTGGTGGGGCGTGGGCGGGATTCGTCCCGGACTCGGAATGGCCGAGACTATGCGGGCGGCCTCCGTGTGCCAAAAATAGGCCACGGGCACAGCCGCTCCAAAAGTGGCGCCGAAGTCGTGGTGCCAAAACCCCAGCGGAAAAATGGCCAAAAGCGTGTGGGCTATAGCCTTGGTGGGGCGTGGGCGAGATCGTCACGGACTGGAATGGCCGAGACTTTGTAGGTGGTCTCCGTGTGCCAAAAATAGGCGACTGGCACAGCCGCGCCCAAAAATTAGCGCCCGAGGTCGGGTGCCAAAACCCGCAGTGGAAAAATGGAAAGCAGTGGGCTATAGCCTTGGTGGGCGTGGCGAAGTTCACGGACACGGAATAGCCGAGACTTTGCGGCGGTCTCAATGTGCCAAAAATGAGCCACAGGCACAGCGTGCCCAAAAATTAGCGCCGAAGGTCGGTGCCAAAACCCTGTGGAAAAATGGCCAAAAGCGGGTGGGCTATAGCCGTGGTGGGCGTGGCGAGATTCGTCCGCGGACTCAGAATAGCTCGAGACTTTGTAGGTGGCCTCATTGTGCCAAAAATAGGCCACAGGCACAGCCGTACCAAAAATTAGCGCTCGAAAGGTCGGGGTGCAAAACCCCCAGCGGAAAAATGGCCAAAATCGGGTGGGCTATAGCCTTGGTAGGGCGTGGCGAGATTCGTCCTCGGACTCAGAATGGCCAGTGCTTGCGGGACGGCCTCCGTGTGCCAAAAATTAGTCAAAGCGCATAGCCGCGCCCAAAGTGCGCCGAGGTCGGGTGCCAAACCCCAGCGGAAAAATGGCCAAAAGCGGGTGGGCTATAGCCTTGGTGGGCGTGGGCCAGTTGTCCTCCGGACTCAGAATGGCCCGTGTCTATGCGGGCGGCCTCCGTGTGCAAAAAGAGGTAGTCGCGCATGCGTGCCCAAAAATTAGCGCCGAAGGTCGGGGGTGCCAAAACCCACCAGCCGAAAAATGGCCAAAAGCGTGTGGCCTATAGCCTTGGTGGGGCGTGGCGAGTTCGTCCTCGGCCTCAGAATGGACCGAGTCTTGCGGGCCCGGCCTCCGTGTGCCAAAAATTGGTCACGCCATGCCCTTAAAAATGTGCGCCCGAAGAGTCGGGTGCCAAAACCCAGCGGAAAAATGGCCCAAAAGCGTGTGGGCTATAGCCTTGGCGGGAGTGTGGGCGAGATTCGTCCGGACTCAGAATGGCGTGCGGGCGCTAAACAATGCTAAAAATACCAGCCATACGGCGCCCAAAAATTAGCTCGAGTGCAAAAACCCCCAAGCGGAAAAATGGGCAAAAAATGGGTGGGCTAGCCTTGGTGGGCGTGGGGCGAGTTCGTCCGCCGGACTCGGAATGCCGAGACTGCGGGGCGGCCTCCGTGTGTAAAAATAGGCCACGGGCACAGCCGCTCCCAAATTAGCGCCGAAGGTCGTGGTGCCAAGACCCTTTAGCGGAAAAATGGCCAAAAGCGTGGGCTATAGCCTTGAGTGGGCGTGGCGAGTTCGTCCGCCGGACTCGGAATGGCCCGAGACTTTGTGGGTGGTCTCCGTGTACCAAAAATAGGCCACTGGCACAGCGCCCTTAAAAATTAGCGCCTTGAAGGTGGTGCAAAACCCGCAGTGGAAAAATGGCAAAAGCAAGTGGGCTAGCCTTGGTAGGCGTGGGCGGTTCGTCCCGGACACGGAATGGCCGAGACTTTGCAGCGGTCTCCGTGTGCCAAATAGGCCAGCCACAGCCATGCCCAAAAATTAGCGCCGAAGGTCAGGGTGCCAAAACCCACCCAGGCGGAAAAATGGCCAAAACGGGTGGAGCTATAGCCGTGGTGGGGCGTGGCGAGTTCGTCCGCCGGACTCGGAATGGCTCGAGACTTTGTGGGTGGCCTCCGTGTGCCAAAAATAGGCCACGGCACAGCCGTACCCAAAAGTAGCGCTCGAAGGTCGGGTGCCAAAACCCCCAGCGGAAAAATGGCCAAAATCACGGGTGGGCTATAGCCTTGGTGGGGCGTAAGGCGAGATTCGTCCTCCGGACTCAGAATGGCCCGAGTCTTTGCGGGCCGGCCTCCGTGTGCCAAAAATTGGTCAAGCGCATAGCCGCGCCCAAAAGTGGCGCCGAGGTCGGGGTGCCAAACCCCAGCGGAAAAATGGCCAAAAAAGCGGGTGGGCTATAGCCTTGGTGGGCGTGGGCCAAGTTTGTCCTCCCGGACTCAGAATGGCCGATGTCTATGCGGGAGCCACCTCCAGTGTGCCAAAAATTAGTCACGCATAGCCGTGCCCAAAAATTAGCGCCGAAGGTCGGGTGCCAAAACCCCAGCGGAAAAATGGCCAAAAGCGTGGCCTATAGCCTTGAGTGGGCGTAGGCGTGGGTCGTCCTCCGGCCTCAGAATGGACCAGTCTTCTGCGGGACGGCCTCCGTGTGCAAAAATTGGTCACGCGTATAGCGCGCCCAAAAATTAGCGCCCGAAGGTCGGGTGCCAAACCCCAGCGGAAAAATGGCCAAAAGCGTGTGGGCTATAGCCTTGGCCCAGGGGTGTAGGCGGAGTTCGTCCGCGGACTCAGAATGGCCCGAAACATTGCAGGCGGCTTCCGTGTGCTAAAAATACCCACGGACCATAGCGCGAAATTAGCTCCCGAAGGTCAGGTGCAAAAACCCCAAGCGGAAAAATGGCCAAAAATGGGTGGGCTATAGCCTTGGTGGGCGTGGGCGAGTTCGTCCGCCCGGACTCGGAATGGCCGAGACTTTGCGGGCGGCCTCCGCGTTCCAAAAATAGGCCACGGGCACAGCCGCTCCCAAAAATTAGCCCGAGGTCATGGTGCCAAACCCCCAGCGGAAAAATGGCCAAAAAACGTGTGGGCTATAGCCTTGAGTACAGGCGTGGGCGAGATCGTCCGCGGACTCGGAATAGCGAGACTTTGCGGGTGGTCTCCGTGTGCCAAAAATAGGCCACTGGCACAGCGCCCTTAAAAGTGGTGCCCGAAGGTGGGGTGCAAAACCCCGGCGGAAAAATGGCCAAAAAAGCAGGTAGGCTATAGCCTTGGTGGGGCGTAGGCGAGTTCGTCCTCCGGACTCAGAACGGCCCGAGACTTTGCGGGGGCCTCCGTGTGCCAAAAAAATTGATTCTGCATAGCTTGCCCAAAAATTAGCGCCATATGGTCGGGGTGACAAACCCCCCAGCGGAAAATTGTCCAAAAAACGTGTGGGCTATAGCCT
The DNA here is from genome assembly GCA_030449895.1 of Citrus mangshanensis. Lineage (NCBI taxonomy): Eukaryota > Viridiplantae > Streptophyta > Magnoliopsida > Sapindales > Rutaceae > Citrus > Citrus mangshanensis. The sequence continues at coordinate 61,010 of JASUUJ010000230.1, read as the reverse complement.
TGGTGGGGGTCGTGGGCGAAGTTCGTCCGCCGGACTCAGAAAGGCACGAGACTTTGCGGGCGGCCTTCGTGTGCCAAAAATATGCCACAGGCTTGGCAGCCCAAAAATTAGCACCCGAAGGTTGGGGTGCCAAAACCCTGTGGAAAAATGGCCAAAAGCGGGTGGGCTATAGCCTTGAGTGGGCGTGGCGAGATTCGTCTGCGGACTCGGAATGGCTCGAGACTTTGTGGGTGGCCTCCGTGTGCAAAAATAGGCCACGGGCACAGCCGTACCCAAAAATTAGCGCTCGAAGGTGGTGCCAAAACCCCAGCGGAAAAATGGCCAAAATACGGGTGGGCTATAGCCTTGGTGGGGCGTGGCGAGTTCTTCCTCCGGACTCAGAATGGCCCGAGACTTTGCGGCGGCCTCCGTGTGCCAAAAATTAGTCACGCGCATAGCCCTTAAAAATTAGCGCCCGAAGGTTGGGGTGCCAAATCCCCAAGCGGAAAAATGGCAAAAACACAGGCTAAAGCCTTGGTGAGGCGTAGGCGAGGATTCGATCCGCCCGGACTCGGAATGGCTCGAGACTTTGTGGGTGGCCTCCGTGTGCCAAAAATAGGCCCACAGGCACAGCCGTACCAAAATTAGCGCTCGAAGGTCGGGTGCCAAAACCCCAGCGGAAAAATGGCCAAAATACGGGTGGGCTATAGCCTTGGTGGGGGCGTGGCGAGAGTTCGTCCTCCGGACTCAGAATTGCCCGAGACTATGTGGGGCCTCCGTGTGTGCCAAAAATAGGCACAGCGCCCAAAAAATTAGCGCCCGAAGGTCGGGGTGCAAAAACCCCCCAGCGGAAAAATGGCCAAAAAATGGGTGGGCTATAGCCTTGGTGGGGGGCGTGGGCGAAGTTCGTCCTCCGGACTCAGAATGGCCCGAGACTTTGCGGACGGCCTCCGTGTGCCAAAAATAGGCCACGGGCACAGCCGCTCCCAAAAATTAGCGACCGAAGGTCGGGGTGCCAAAACCCCCCAGCGGAAAAATGGCCAAAAAACGAGTGGGCTATAGCCTTGGTGGGGGGCGTGGGCGAAGTTCGTCCGCGGGACTCGGAATGGCCCGATACTTTGAGGGCGGCCTCCGTGTGCCAGAAATAGGCCACGGGCACAGCGCCAAAAATTAGCGCCGAGGTCGGGGTGCCAAAACCCCCCAGCGGAAAAATGGCCAAAAAACGTGTGGGCTATAGCCTTGGCGGGGGGTGTGGGCGAAGTTCGTCCGCCGGACTCGGAATGGCCCGAAACATTGCGGGCGGCTTCCGTGTGCTAAAAATAGGCCACGGCCATAGCCGCGCCCAAAAATTAGCTCCCGAAGGTCGGAGTGCAAAAACCCCCCAGCGGAAAAATGGGCAAAAAATGGGTGGGCTATAGCCTTGGTGGGGGGCGTGGGCGAAGTTCGTCTGCCGGACCCGGAATGGCCCAGACTTTGCGGGCGGCCTCTGTGTGCCAAAAATAGGCCACGGGCACATCTGCTCCCAAAAATTAGCGCCCGAAGGTCGTGGTGCCAAAACCCCCCAGTGGAAAAATGGCCAAAAAACGAGTGGGCTATAGCCTTGGTGGGGGGCGTGGGCGAAGTTCCTCCGCCGGACTCGGAATGGCCCGAGACTTTGCGGGCGGCTTCCGTGTGCTAAAAATAGGCTACGGGGATAGCCGCGCCCAAAAATTAGCGCACGAAGGTTGGAGTACAAAAACCCCCCAGCGGAAAAATGGGCAAAAAACGGGTGGGCTATAGCCTTGGTGGGGGGCGTGGGCGAAGTTCGTCCTCCGGACTCGGAATGGCCCGAGACTTTGCGGGCGGCCTCCGTGTTCCAAAAATAGGCCACGGGCACAGCCGTTCCCAAAACTAAGTGCCCGAAGGTCGTGGTGCCAAAACCCCCAAGCGGAAAAATGGCCAAAAAATATGTGGGCTATAGCCTTGGTGGGGGGCGTGGGTGAAGTTCGTCCGCCGGACTCGGAATGGTCCGAGACTTTGTGGGTGCTCTCCGTGTGCCAAAAATAGGCCACGGCCACAGCCGCACTCAAAAATTAGAGCCCGAAGGTCGGGGTGCCAAAACCCCCCTGTGGAAAAAGGGCCAAAAAACGAGTGGGCTATAGCCTTGGTGGGGGGCGTGGCGGTTCGTCATGGACTCGGAATGGCCCGAGACTTTGCGGGCGGCCTCCGTGTACCAAAAAAAGCCACCAGGCACAGCCGTGCCAAAAGTAGCGCCCGAGAGTCGGGGTGCCAAAACCCACCAGCAGAAAAATGGCCAAAAGCGGGTGGGCTATAGCCTTGAGTGGGCGTGGGCGAGTCGTCCTCCGGACTCAGAATGGCCCGAGACTTTCCGGGCGGCCTCCAAGTGCCAAAAATTTGTATGCGCATAGCGCCCAAAGTGGTGCCCGAAGGTCGGAGTGCAAAAACCCGCCCGCGGAAAATGGGCAAAAGCAGGTGGGCTATAGCCTTGGTAGGGCGTGGCGAGAGTTCGTCGTCCGGACTCAGAATGGCCCGAGACTGCGGGGCGGCCTCCGTGTGCAAAAATTGGTCACGCGCATGGCGCGCCCAAAATTAGCGCCCGAAGGTCAGGGTGCCAAAACCCCTGAGCGGAAAAATGGCCATGGTGGGCTATAGCCTTGAGTGGGCGTGGGCGAGATTCGTCCTCCGGAATCAGAATGGCCCGAGACTTTGCGGAGGCGGCCTCCGTGTGCCAAAAATTGGCCACGGGCAGGCGCGCCCTTAAAAAGTAGTGCCGAAGGTCGGGGTGCCAAAACCCACCAGCGGAAAAATGGCCACGGGTGGGCTATAGCCTTGGTGGGGCGTGGGCGCACTTCCTCCTCCGGACTCAGAATGCCCCGCGTCCTTGCGGGCGCCCTCCCTGTGCCAAAACTTGCTCACGCGCACGCCCGCGCCCAAAAATTAGCGCCCGAAGGTCGGGGTGCCAAAACCCCAGCGGAAAAATGGCCGCGTGTGAGGCTATAGCCTTGGTGGGGCGTGGGCGAGATTCGTCCTCCCGGACTCAGAAGCCCGAGTCTTTGCGGGCGGCCTCCGTGTGCAAAAATTGGTCACGCATAGCAGCCAAAATTGGCGCGAGTCGGTGCCAAAACCCCCAGCGGAAAAATGGCCGCGTGTGGGCTATAGCCTTGGTGGGGCGTGGCGAGTCGTCCTCCGGACTCGGAATGGCCCAGTTTTGCGGGCAGCCTCCGTGGGCTAAAAATTAGCCACGAGGCACAGCCGCACTATAATATTAGCGTCCGGCCGGTAGGGGGTGCCAAAACCCTTGGCGGAAAAATGGCCAAGCGGTGCTATAGCCTTGGTAGGGGCGTGGCGAAGTTCGTCCCGGCCTCGGAATAGTCCGAGACTTTGTAGGTGGCCTCTGTGGCCTAAAATAGGCCACAGCTACACAAAAATTAGCGCCGAAGGTCGGGGTGCCAAAACCCCAGCGGAAAAATGGCCAAAAAAGCGGGTGGGCTATAGCCTTGGTGGTGGCGTGGGCGAGAGTTCGTCCGCGGACTCGGATCGAGACTGCAGGCGGCCTCCGTGTACCAAAATAGGCCACGGGCACAGCCGTGTCAAAAAATTAGCGCCCGAAGGTCAGGGTGCCAAAACCCACCAGCAGAAAAATGGCCAAAAGCGGGTGGGCTATGCCTTGGCGGGCGTGGGCGAGACCCGTCCTCGGACTCAGAATGGCCCGAGTCTTCTGGGGCCTCTGTGTGCCAAAAATAGGTCACGCGCATAGCCGCGCCCAAAAGTGCGCCTGAAGGTCAGGGTGCCGAAACCCCCTGCGGAAAAATGGCCTTAAGCGTGTGGGCTATAGCCTTGGTGGGCGTGGGCGAAGTTCATCCAGCGGGACTCGGAATGGCCCGATACTCGCTGAGGCGGCCTCCGTGTGCCAGAAATAGGCCCCAGGATCAGCCGCGCCCAAAGTGGCGCCCGAAGGTCGAGGTGCCAAAACCCCAGCGGAAAAATGGCCAAAAGCAAAGTGGGCTATAGCCTTGGCGGGGAGTGTGGCGAGATTCGTCCGCGGACTCGGAATGGCCGAAAATTTTTGAGGCGGCTTCCGTGTAATGCTAAAAATAAACCACGGACATGGCCAAAATTAGCGCCCGATGGTCAGGTGCAAAAACCCCAGCGGAAAAATGGGCAAAAAATGGGTGGGCTATAGCCTTGGTGGGCGTGGGCGAGATTCGTCCGCCCGGACTCAGAATGGCCCGAGACTTTGCGGGCGGCCTCCGTGTGCCAAAAATAGGCCACAGGCACAGCCGCTCCCAAAAATTAGAGACCGAAGGTCGTTGTGCCAAACCCAAGCGGAAAAATGGCCAAGCGAAGTGGGCTATAGCCTTGGTGGGCGTGGGGCGAGATTCGTCCGCGGACTCGGAATGGCCCGAGACATTGCGGCGGCCTCCGTGTGCCAAAAATAGGCCACGGGCACACCGCAAAAATTAGCACCGAAGGTCGGTGTGCCAAAACCCACCAGCGGAAAAATGGCCAAAAGCGGGTGGGCTATAGCCTTGGTAGGCGTGGGGCGAGAGTTCGTCAGCGGACTCGGAATAGTCCGAGACTTTGTAGGTGGCGTCCGTGTGCCAAAAATAAGCCGCAGGCACAGCGCACTCAAAAGTGGCGAGAGGTGGTGCCAAAACCCCCCAGCGGAAAAATGGCCAAAAAACGCGTGGGCTATAACCTTGGTGGCGGGCGTGGGTGAAGTTCGTCCGCCGGACTCGGAATGGCCCGAGACTTTGCGGGCGGCCACCATGTACCACAAATAGTCCACGGGCACATCCGTGCCCAAAAGTCGCGCCGAAGGTCGGTGCCAAAACCCACCAGCAGAAAAATGGCCATGGGTGGGCTATAGCCTTGGCGGGCGTGGGCGAGTTCATTCTCCGGACTCAGAATGGCCCAGTGCTGCGGGCCCGGCCTCCGTGTGCGAAAAATTGGTCACGCGCATAGCGCCCAAAAATTAAGCGCCGAAGGTCGGGGTGCCAAAACCCCAAGCGGAAAAATGGCCAAAACGTGTGGGCTATAGCCTTGGTGGGCGTGGGCGAGATTCGTCTCTGCAGACTCAGAATGGCGAGTTTTGCGGGCCCGGCCTCCGTGGGCTAAAAATTGCCACGGCACAGCCGCCACTATAATAATGGCGTCCAGCCCGGTAGGGTGCCAAAACCCGCCAGCGGAAAAATGGCCAAAACACTGGTGGGCTATAGCCTTGGTGGGGGGCGTGGGCGAAGTTCGTCCGCCGGCCTCAGAATGCTCCGAGACTTTGTGGGTGCCCTCTGTGTGCCTAAAATAGGCCCGGCCACAGCCACCCAAAAGTGCGCCGAAGAGTCAGGTGCCAAAACCCCCCAGCGGAAAAATGGCCAAAAAAGGGTGGGCTGTAGCCTTGGTGGTGGGCGTGGGCGAAGTTCGTCCGCTGGACTCGGAATGGCCCGAGAATTTGCGGGTGGGCTCCGTGTGCAAAAATGAGCCACGAGGCACAGCGTGTCAAAAAAATTAGCGCCGAAGGTGGGGTGCCAAAACCCACCAGCAGAAAAATGGCCAAAAGCGGGTGGGCTATAGCCTTGGCGGGCGTGGCGAGTCGTCCTCCGGACTCAGAATGGCCGAGTCTTTGCGGACGGCGTCGTGTGCCAAAAATAGGTCACGCGCATGCCGCAAAATTAGCGCCTGAAGGTCGGGTGCCAAAACCCCAGCGGAAAAAATGGCCAAAAGCGTGTGGGCTATAGCCACAGGTGGGCGTGGGGCGAAGTTCGTCCGCGGGACTCGGAATGGCCCGATACTTTGAGGGCGGCCTCCGTGTGCCAGAAATAAATACAGGCACAGCGCGCAAATTGGCGCCCAAGGTGAGTGCCAAAACCCCAGCGGAAAAATGGCCAAAAAAGCGAGTGGGCTATAGCCTTGGCGGGGAGTGTGGCGAGAGTTAAATCCGCCGGACTCTGAATGGCCCAAAAATGGGCGGGGGGCTTCCGTGTGCTAAAAATAGGCCACGGGCCTAGCCGCGCTCAAAATTAGCGCCCGAAGGGCGGAGTGCAAAAACCCCCCAGCGTAAAAATGGGCAAAAAATGGGTGGGCTATAGCCTTTGTGGGGGGCGTGGGCGAGTTCGTCCGCGGACTCAGAATAGCCCGAGACTTTGTGGCGGCCTCCGTGTGCCAAAAATAGGCCACGGGCACAGCCGCTCCCAAAAATTAGCTTCCGAAGGTCTATGTGCCAAAACCCCCCAGCGGAAAACTGGCCAGCAGGTAGGCTATAGCCTTGAGTGGGGCGTGGGCGAGACCGTCCGCCGGACTCGGAATGGCCAGATTTGCGGGCAGCTTCCGTGTGCTAAAAATAGCCGCAGGCATAAGCGCGCCCAAAAATTGGCGCCCAAGGTCAGTGCAAAAACCCCCAGCGGAAAAATAGGCAAAAAACGGGTGGGCTATAGCCTTGGTGGGGCGTGGGCGAGATCGTCCGCCCAGACTCGGGAATGGCCCAAGACTTTGCGGCGGCCTCCGTGTGCCAAAAATGAGCCCGCCAGGCACAGCGCGCCAAAATTAGCGCCAGTGGGGTGCCAAAACCCCAGCGGAAAAATGGCCAAAAGCAGGTGGGCTATAGCCTTGGTGGGCGTGGCGAGATTCGTTCTCTGGACTCGGAATGGCCGAGACTTTGCGGGCGGCCTCCGTGTGCCAAAAATAGGCCACGGGCACAGCCGCGCCCAAAGTGGCGCCGAAGGTCGGGGTGCAAAACCCCAGCGGAAAAATGGCCAAAAAGGGTGGGCTGTAGCCTTGGTGGTGGGCGTGGGCGTAGTTCGTCCGCTGGACTCGGAATGGCCCGAGAATTTGCGGGTGGCCTCCGTGTACCAAAAATAGGCCACGGGCACAGCCGGGTCAAAAAATTAGCGCCCGAATGTCGGGGTGCCACTACCCACCGGCGGTAAGTTGGCCAGAAAACGGGTGGGCTATAGCCTTGGCGGGGGGCGTGGCGAGATTCGTCCTCCGGACTCAGAATAGCCAGTCTTCTGCGGACCAGCGTCGTGTGCCAAAAATAGGTCACGCGCACATAGCGCCAAAAATTAGCGCCTGAAGGTGGGGTGCCAAAACCCCAGCGGAAAAATGGCCAACGTGTGAGGCTATAGCCTTGGTGGGGCGTGGGGCGAGTTCGTCGCGGGACTGGAATGGCCCGATACTTTGAGGCGGCCTCAGTGTGCCAGAAATGGCCCACAGAGCACAGCCCTTAAAAATTAGCGCCCGAAGGTCGGGGTGCCAAAACCCCCCAGCGGAAAAATGGCCAAAAAACGAGTGGGCTATAGCCTTGGCGGGGGGTGTGGGCGAAGTTCGTCCGCCGGACTCGGAATGGCCCAAAAATTTGCGGGTGGCTTCCGTGTGCTAAAAATAGGCCACGGGCGTAGCCGCGCTCAAAATTAGCGCCCGAAGGTCGGAGTGCAAAAACCCCCCAGCGGAAAAATGGGCAAAAAATGGGTGGGCTATAGCATTTAAGGGGGGCGCGGGCAAAAGTTCGTCCGCCGGACTCGGAATGGCCCGAGACTTTGTAGGTGGCCTCCGTGTGCCAAAAATAGGCCCGCAGGCACAGCCGCTCCCAAAAATTGGCGCCAATTTCGTTGTGCCAAAACCCCCAGCGGAAAAATGGCCAAAAGCAGAGTGGGCTATAGCCTTGGTGGGGCGTGGGGCGAGATTCGTCCGCGGACTGGAATAGCCGAGATTTTGCAGGCGGCTTCCGTGTGCTAAAAAAATAGCCAGGCATAGCGCCCAAAAATTAGCGCCCAAAGGTCGGAGTGCAAAAACCCCCCAGCGGAAAAATAGGCAAAAAACGGGTGGGCTATAGCCTTGGAGGGGGGCGTGGGCGAGTTCGTCCGCCGGACTGGAATAGCCCAAGACTGCGGGGCGGCCTCCGTGTGCAAAAATAGGCCACAGGCACAGCCGCGCGCCAAAATTAGCGCCGAAGGTCGGGGTGCCAAAACCCCAAGCGGAAAAATGGCCAAAAACAGGTGGGCTATAGCCTTGGTGGGGCGTGGCGAGAGTTCGTTTTCTGGACTGGAATGGCCGAGACTTTGCGGGCGGCCTCCGTGTGCCAAAAATAGGCCACGGGCACAGCCGCGCCCAAAAATTAGCGCCCGAAGGTCGGGGTGCCAAAACCCCCCAGCGGAAAAATGGCCAAAAAACGTGTGGGCTAAAGCCTTGGCGGGGGGCGTGGGCGAAATTCGTCCGCCGGACTCGGAATGGCCCGAAACTTTGCGGGCGGCTTCCATGTGCTAAAAATAGGCCACGGGCATAGCCGCGCCCAAAAATTAGCGCCCGAAGGTCGGAGTGCAAAAACCCCCAGCGGAAAAATGGGCAAAAAATGGGTGGGCTATAGCCTTGGTGGGGGGCGTGGGCGAAGTTCGTCCGCCGGACTCGGAATGGCCCGACACATTGCGGGCGGCCTCCGTGTGGAAAAATAGGCCACGGGCATAGCCACTCCCAAAAATTAGCGCCCGAAGGTCGGGGTGCCAAAACCCCCCAGCGGAAAAATGGCCAAAAAACGAGTGGGCTATAGCCTTGGCGGGGGGCGTGGGCGAAGTTCGTCCGCCGGACTCGGACTGGCCCGAGACTTTGCGGGCGGCTTCCGTGTGCTAAAAATAGGCCACGGGCATAGCCGCGCCCAAAAATTAGCGCCCGAAGTTCGGAGTGCAAAAACCCCCCAGCGGAAAAATGGGAAAAAAACGGGTGGGCTATAGCCTTTGTGGGGTGCGTGGGCGAAGATCGTCCGCCGGACTCGGAATGGCCCGAGACTTTGCGGGCGGCCTTCGTGTGCCAAAAATAGGCCACGGGCAAAGGCGCTCCCAAAAATTAGCGCCCGAAGGTCGTGGTGCCAAAAAACCTCCCAAGCGGAAAAATGGCCAAAAGCGGGTGGGCTATACCCTTGGTGGGGCGTGGCGAGATCGTCCGCGGACTCGGAATGGCCCGAGACTTTGCGGGGCGACCTCCGTGTGCCAAAAGGCCACAGGCACAGCCGCTCCCAAAAAGGTGGCGCCAATTTCGTTGTGCCAAAACCCTCAGCGGAAAAATGGCCAAAAGCAGAGTGGGCTATAGCCTTGGTGGGCGTGGCGAGTTCCTCCGCCGGACTCGGAATGGCCCGAGACTTTCCGGGCGGCTTCCGTGTACTAAAAATAAGCCACGGGCATAGCCGCGCCCAAAAATTAGTGCCCGAAGGTCGGAGTGCAAAAACCCCCCAGCGGAAAAATGGGCAAAACACGGGTGGGCTATAGCCTTGGTAGGGCGTGGCGAGATTCGTCCGCGGACTCGGAATGGCCGAGACTTTGCGTGCGGCCTCGTTGCCAAAAATAGGCAACGGCCCAGCCGCGCCCTTAAAGTGGTACCGAAGTCGGGTTGCCAAAACCCCAAAGCGGAAAAATGGCCAAAAACAGGTGGGCTATAGCCTTGGTGGGCGTGGGCGAGTTCGTCCGCCGGACTCGGAATGGCGAGACTTTGCGGGCAGCCTCCGTACCAAAAATAGGCCACGAGGCACAGCCGTGCCCAAAAATTAGCGCCCGAAGGTCAAAGGTGCCAAAACCCACCAGCAGAAAAATGGCCAAAAATGGGTGGGCTATAGCCTTGGTGGGGCGTGGCGAGATTCGTCCTCCGGACTCAGAATGGCCCAAGACTTTGCGGGCCTCCGTGTGCCAAAAATTAGTCACCTAGCAGCGCCCAAAAGTGCTTGAAGGTCGGGGTGCCAAAAACCCCAGCGGAAAAATGGCCAAAATACGGGTGGGCTATAGCCTTGGTGGGGCGTGGGCGGATTCGTCCGCGGACTCGGAATGGCCGAGACTTTGCGTGCGGCCTCCGTGTGCCAAAAATGAGCAGGCCCAGCAGCGCCCAAAAGTGGTGCCGAGTCGGGTTGCCAAAACTAAGCGGAAAAATGGCCAAAAACAGGTGGGCTATAGCCTGGTGGTAGGCGTGGCGAGATTCGTCCGCGGACTCGGAATAGCCGAGACTTTGCGGGGCGGCCTCCGTGTACCAAAAATAGGCCACAGGCACAGCCGTGCCCAAAATTAGCGCCCGAAGGTCGGGGTGCCAAAACCCACCAGCAGAAAAATGGCCAAAAATGGGTGGGCTATAGCCTTGGTGGGGCGTGGCGAGTTCGTCCTCCGGACTCAGAATGGCCCAAGACTTTACGGGCTGCCTCCGTGTACCCAAAAATTAGTCACTGCTTTATGCCTTGCGCCCAAAAAGTCTTGAAGGTCAAGGTGCAAAACCCCAAGCGGAAAAATGGCCAAAATACGGGTGGGCTATAGCCTTGGTGGGGCGTGGGCGAGATTCGTCCGCCGGACTCGGAATGGCCCGAGACTTTGCGGGCGGCCTCCGTGTACCAAAAATAGGCCACGGGCACAGCCGTGCCCAAAAATTAGCGCCCAAAGGTCGGGGTGCCAAAACCCACCAGCAGAAAAATGGCAAAAAAATGGGTGGGCTATAGCCTTGGCGGGGGGCGTGGGCGAAGTTCGTCCTCCGGACTCAGAATGGCCCGAGACTTTGCGGACGGCCTCCGTGTGCCAAAAATTGTCACGCATATCTTGCAAATTAGCGCCCAAGGTCAGGTACCAAAACCCGCAGTGGAAAAATGGCCAAAAAGCGAGTGGGCTATAGCCTTGGTGGGGCGTGGGCGAAGTTCGTCCGCGGACTGGAATAGTCCGAGACTTTGTGGCGGCCTCCGTGTGCCAAAAATAGGCCACGCAGGCACAGCCGCTCCCAAAAAGTGGCGCCGAAGGTCGGGCGCCAAAACCCCAGCTGAAAAATGGCCAGCAGAGTGGGCTATAGCCTTGGCGGGCGTGGGCGAGATTCGTCCGCGGACTCGGAATGGCCCGAGACTTTGCGGCGGCCTCCGTGAGCCAAAAATAGGCCACAGGCACAGCCGCTACAAAAATTAGCGCCAGAAGGTCGGGGGCCAAAACCCCAGCTGAAAAATGGCCAAAAGCAGGTGGGCTATAGCCTTGGCGGGCGTGAGGCGAGTCGAAATCCACTTGAACTCGAATAGCCGAAACTGCAGGCGCTTCCGTGTGCTAAAAATAGGCCCACGGGCAGAGCCGCACCAAAAAATTAGCGCCCGAAGGTGGAGTGCAAAAACCCCAAGCGGAAAAATGGGCAAAAAATGGGTGAGCTATAGCCTTGGTAGGCGTGGCGAGATTCGTCCGCGGACTCGGAATGGCCCGACACTGCAGGCGGCCTCCGTGTGCCAAAAATAGGCCCAGGCACAGCGCCTTAAAAATTAGCGCCGAAGGTCGGGTGCCAAAACCCCAGCGGAAAAATTGCTAAAAAGCGGGTGGGCTATAGCCTTGGTAGGGGCGCGGACGAAGTTCGTCCGCGGACTCAAGTACTCAAGACTTTGTAGGTGGCCTCTGTGTGCCAAAATAGGAAGAGGCACAGCCGTACCCAAAAATTAGCGCCCGAAGGTCGGGGTGCCAAAACCCCCCAGCGGAAAAATGGCCAAAAAACGAGTGGGCTATAGCCTTGGTGGGGGGTGTGGGCGAAGTTCTTCCTCCGGACTCGGAATGGCCCGAAACTTTGCAGGTGGCTTCCGTGTGCTAAAAATAGGCCACGGTCATAGCCGCGCCCAAAAATTAGCGCCCGAAGGTTGGAGTGCAAAAACCCCCCTGCGGAAAAATGGGCAAAAAATGGGTGGGCTAAAGCCTTGGTGGGGGGCGTGGGCGAAGTTCGTCCGCCGGACTCGGAATGGCCCGAGACTTTGCGGGCGGCCTCCGTGTGCCAAAAATAGGCCACGGGCACAGCCGTGCCTAAAATTAGCGCCGAAGGTCGGGGTGCCAAAACCCACCAGTGGAAAAATGGCCAAAAGCAGAGTGGGCTATAGCCTTGGTGGGGCGTGGCGAGTTCGTCCTCCGGACTCAGAATAGCCTAGACTTCTACGGACTGACCTCCGTGTGCCAAAAATTAGTCACGCACATATCGCGCCCAAAATTAGCGCCTGAAGGTCGGGAGTGCCAAACCCCCAGCGGAAAAATGGCCAAAAGCGTGGGCTATAGCCTTGGTGGGCGTGGCGAGATTCATCCGCTGGACTCGGAATGGCCAGATACTTTGGGCGGACCTCCGTGTGCCAGAAATAGGCAGGCACAGCTTTGCGCCAAAATTAGCGCCCGAAGGTCAGGGTGCCAAAACCCCAGCCGAAAAATGGCCAAAAGCAGTGAGCTATAGCCTTGGCGGGGTGTAGGCGAGATTCGTCCGCCGGACTGGAATGGCCCGAGACTTTGCGTAGGCGGATTCCGTGTGCTAAAAATAGGCCAGGCATAGCAGCGCAAAAATTAGCGCCCGAAGGTCAGGTGCAAAAACCCCCCAGCGGAAAAATGGGCAAAAAACGCGTGGGCTATAGCCTTGGTGGGGGGCGTGGGCGAAGTTTGTCCGCCGGACTCGGAATGGCCCGAGACTTTGCGGGCGGCCTCCGTGTGACAGAAATAGGCCACGGGCACAGCCACGCCAAAAAATTAGCACCCGAAGGTTGGGGTGCCAAAACCCACCAGCGGAAAAATGGACAAAAAACGGGTGGGCTATAGCCTTGGTGGGGGGCGTGGGCGAAGTTCATCCGCCGGACTCGGAGTGGCTCGACACTTTGTGGGTGGCCTCGGTGTCCCAAAAATTGGTCATACGCATAGCCGCGCCCAAAAATTAGTGCCCGAAGGTCGGGGTGCCAAAACCCCCAAGCGGAAAAATGGCCAAAAACAGGTGGGCTATAGCTTTGGTGGGGGGCGTGGGCGAAGTTCATCCGCCGGCCTCGGAATGGTCCGAGACTTTGTGGGTGGCCTTTGTGTGCCTAAAATAGGCCACGGGCACAGTCGTGCCCAATAATTAGTTCCCGAAGATCGGGGAGCCAAAACCCCCCAGCGGAAAAATGGCCAAAAAACGGGTGGGCTATAGCCTTGGTGGTGGGCGTGGGCGAAGTTCGTCCTCCGGACTCAGAATGGCCCGAGACTTTGCGGGCAGCCTCCGTGTGCCAGAAATTGGTCACGCACATAGCCACGCCCAAAAATTAGCGCCCGAAGGTCGGGGTGCCAAAACCCCCCAGCGGAAAAATGGCCAAAAAACGTGTGGGCTATAGCCTTGGTGGGGGGCGTTGGCGAAGTTCGTCCGCCCGACTTCGGAATGGCTTGAACTTTGCGGGGCGGTCTCCGTGTGCTAAAAATTAGTCATGCGCATAGCCGCGCAAAAATTAAGCGCCCGAAGGTCGGGTGCCAAAACCCCAGTGGAAAAATGGCCAAAACGTGTAGGCTATAGCCTTGGCGGGCGTTAGCGAGATTCGTCCGCCGGACTCGGAATGGCCTGAGTCTTTGCGGGCGGCCTCCGTGTGCCAAAAATAGGCCACGGGCACAGCCGTGCCCAAAAATTAGCACCCGAAGGTCGGGCTGCCAAAACCCACCAGCGGAAAAAAGGCCAAAAAACGGGTGGGCTATAGCCTTGGTGGGCGTAGGCGAGATCGTCCGCGGCCTAGGAATGGTCCGAGACTTTGTGGGTGGCCTCTGTGTGCCTAAAATAGGCCACGGACACAGTCGTGCCCAAAAATTAGCGCCCGTAGGTCGGGGTGCCAAAACCCCACAGCGGCAAAATGGCCAAAAAACGGGTGGGCTATAGCCTTGGTGGTGGGCGCGGGTGAAGTTCGTCCTCCGGACTCAGAATGGCCTCAGAATTTGCGGGCGGCCTCCGTGTGCCAAAAATAGGCAACGGTCACAGCCGCGCCCAAAAATTAGCGCCCGAAGGTCGGGGTGCCAAAACCCCCCAGCGGAAAAATTGCCAAAAAATGGGTGGGCTATATAGCCTTGGTGGGGCGCAGGCGAGATCCGCGGACTGGAATTACTCAAGACTTTGTGGGTGGCCTCTGTGTGCCAAAAATAGGCCCACAGAGACTGCACACGTGCAAAAATTAGCACCCGAAGGTCGGGGTGCCAAAACCCCCCAGCGGAAAAATGGGAAAAAAATGGGTGGGCTAAAAACTTGGTGGGGGGCGCGGGCGAAGTTCGTCCTCCGGATTCAGAATGGCCCGAGTCTTTGCGGACGGCCTCCGTGGGCGAAAAATTGGGCACGGGCACAGCCGCACTAAAAAATTAGCGCCCGAAGGTCGTGGTGCCAAAACCCCCCAGCGGAAAAATGGCCAAAAAACGGGTGGGCTATACCCTTGGTGGGGGGCGTGGGCGAAGTTCGTCCGCCGGACTCAGAATGGCCCGAGACTATGCGGGCGGTGTCCGTGTGCTAAAAATAGGCCACGTGCAGTGCCGCGCCCAAAAATTAGCGCCCGAAGGTCGGAGTGCAAAAAACCCCAGCGGAAAAATGGGCAAAAAACGGGTGGGCTATAGCCTTGGTGGGGGGCGTGGGCGAAGTTCGTCCGCCGGACTCGGAATGGCCCGACACTTTGCGGGCGGCCTTCGTGTGCCAAAAATAGGCCACGGGCACAGCCGCTCCCAAAAATTAGCGCCCGAAGGTCATGGTGCCAAAACCCCCCAGCGGAAAAATGTCAAAAAGCGGGTGGGCTATACCCTTGGTGGCGTGGGCGAGATCCGCCCGGACTCGGAATGGCCCGAGATTTTGCGGGCTGCGTCCGTGTGCTAAAAATAGGCCACGGGCAGAGCCGTGCCCAAAAATTAGCGCCCGAAGGTCGGAGTGCAAAAACCCCCCAGCGGAAAAATGGGCAAAAAATGGGTGGGGTATAGCCTTGGTGGGCGCGGCGAGTTCGTCCGCGGACTCGAATAGTCCGAGACTTTGCGGGCGGCCTCCGTGTGCCAAAAATAGGCCACGGGCACAGCCGTGCCTAAAAATTAGCGCCCGAAGGTCGGGGTGTCAAAACCCACCAGTGGAAAAATGGCCAAAAAACGAGTGGGCTATAGCCTTGGTGGGGGGCGTGGGCGAAGTTCGTCCTCCGGACTCAGAATAGCCCGAGACTTTGCGGATGGCCTCCGTGTGCCAAAAACCTTGACGGTCACAGCGCGCCCAAATAGCGCCGAAGGTCGAGGTGCCAAAACCCCGTGGAAAAATTGCCAAAAACAGGTGGCTATAGCCTTGGTAGAGCGGGCGAGTTTCGTCCATGGACTCGGAATTACTCAAGACTTTGTGGGTGGCCTCTGTGTGCCAAAAATAGGCCACAGGCACAGCCGTACCCAAAATTAGCGCCCGAAGGTCGGGGTGCCAAAACCCCAGCGGAAAAATGGCCAGCGAGTGGGCTATAGCCTTGGTGGGGGCGTGGCGAGTTCTTCCTCGGACTCGGAATGGCCCAAAACTTTGCAGGCGGCTTCCGTGTGCTAAAAAAAATGAGCCACGGGCATGGCCGTGCCCAAAAATTAGCGCCAGGTCGGGTGCAAAAACCCCAAGCGGAAAAATGGGCTAAAAATGGGTAGGCTATAGCCTTGGTGAAGGCGAGATTAAATCCCGCCAGACTCGTGGCCGAGACTGGCGGCCTCCGTCTGCAAAAATAGGCCAGCTAGCGCTCCCAAAAGTGGCGCCGAAGGTCGGGGTGCAAAACCCCAGCGGAAAAATGGCCGCGTGTGGGCTAAAGCCTTGAGTGGGGCGTGGCGAGTTCGTCCGCCGGACTCGGGAATAGCCGGGATTTGCAGCCTCCGTGTACCAAAATAGGCCCACAGGCACAGCTGCTCCCAAAAGTAGCGCCCGAAGGTCGTGGTGCAAAAACCCCAGCGGAAAAATGTGCAAAAGCAGGTGGGCTATAGCCTTGGTGGGGGCGTAGGCGAGTTCATCCGGACTCGGAATAGCCCGAGACTGCGGGCGGCCTCCGTGTGCGAAAAATAAGCCAGGCACAAGCCGTGCCTAAAAATTAGCGCCGAAGGTCGGGGTGCCAAAACCCACCAGTGGAAAAATGGCCAAAAAATGAGTGGGCTATAGCCTTGGTGGGCGTGGCGAGGTCGTCCTCGGACTCAGAATAGCCGAGACTTTGCTGAAGCAGCCTCCGTGTGCCAAAAAGCAACAGTCACAGCGCGCCCAAAAATTAGCGCCCGAAGGTCGGGGTGCCAAAACACCCCAGCCGAAAAATTGCCAAAAAACAGGTGGGCTATAGCCTTGGTGGGGGGCGCGGGCGAAGTTCGTCCGCCGGACTCGGAAATTCTCAAGACTTTGTGGGTGACCTCTGTGTGCCAAAAATAGGCCACGGGCACAGCCGCACCCAAAAATTAGCGCCCGAAGGTCGGGGTGCCAAAACCCCCCAGCGGAAAAATGGCCAAGCAGGTGGAGCTCGGCCTTGGTGGGCGTGGGCGAGTTCTTCCTCCCGGACTCGGAATGGCCCAGGAAACTTGCAGGCTGCTTCCGTGTGCTAAAAATAGGCCACAGGCATAGCCGCGCCCAAAAATTAGCGCCGAAGGTCGGGTGCAAAAACCCCAAGCGGAAAAATGGGCAAAAAATGGGTGGGCTATAGCCTTGGCGGGCGTGGGGCGAGATTCGTCCGCCGGACTCGGAATAGCCCGACACTGCGGGCGGCTTGTGTGCTAAAAATGAGGCCACAGGCATAGCGCGCCCAAAAAATAGCGCCCGAAGGTCGGAGTGCAAAAACCCCCCCGCGGAAAAATGGGCAAAAAACGGGTGGGCTATACCCTTGGTAGAGGCGTTAGCGAGATTCGTCCGCCCGGACTCGGAATGGCCGAGACTGCGGGGCGGCATCCGTGTGACAAAAATGAGGCCACCCAGGCACAGCCGCTCCCAAAAATTAGCGCCCGAAAGGTCGTGGTGCCAAAACCCCAGCGGAAAAATGTCCAAAAGCGGGTGGGCTATACCCTTGGTGGGCGTGGGCGAGTTCGTCCGCCCGGACTCGGAATGGCCCGAGACTGCGGAGCTGCGTCCGTGTGCTAAAAATAGGCCACGGGCAGAGCCGCGCCCAAAAATTAGCGCCCGAAGGTCGGTGCAAAAACCCCAGCGGAAAAATGGGCAAAAGCGGGTGGGCTATAGCCATGGTGAGGCGTGGCGAGGTTCGTCCGCCCCGGACTCGGAATAGTCCGAGACTGCGGGCGGCCTCGTGTGCCAAAAATAGGCCCGCAGGCACAGCCGCTCCAAAAAATTAGCGCCCGAAGGTCGTGGTGCCAAAACCCCCCAGCGGAAAAATGTCCAAAAAACGGGTGGGCTATACCCTTGGTGGGGGGCGTGGGCGAAGTTCGTCCGCCGGACTCGGAATGGCCCGAAACTTTGCAGGCGGCTTCCGTGTGCTAAAAATAGGCCACGGGCATAGCCGCACCCAAAAATTAGCGCCCGAAGGTCGGAGTGCAAAAACCCCAGCGGAAAAATGGGCAAAAGCGGGTGGGCTATAGCCTTGGTGGGGCGTGGGGGCGAGTCCGCCGGACTCGGAATGGCCCGAGACTTTGCGGGCGGCCTCTGTGTGCCAAAAATAGGCCACGGGCACAGCCGTACCCAAAAATTAGCGCCCGACGGTCGGGGTGCCAAATCCCACCAGTGGAAAAATGGCCAAAAAACGAGTGGGCTATAGCCTTGGTGGGGGGCGTGGCGAGTCGTCCTCGGACTCAGAATAGCCGGGACTTTGCGGGCAGCCTCCGTGTGCCAAAAATATGTCCGCAGCGCGCCCAAAAATTAGCGCCTGAAGTTAAGGTGCAAAAGCCATAGCGGAAAAATGGCCAAAAAACGTGTGGGCTATAGCTTGGTGGCGTGGGCGAGATTCGTCGCGGGACTCGGAAATGGCCCGATACTTTGAGGCGGCCTCCGTGTGCCATAAATAAAGCCACGGGCACAATCGCGCCCAAAAATTAGCGCCCGAAGGTCAGGGTGCAAAACCCCCAGCGGAAAAATGGCCCAAAAGCAGTGGGCTATAGCCTTGGCGGGGAGTGGCGAGATTCGTCCGCGGACTCGGAAGGCCCGAAAATTTGCAGGCGGCTTCCGTGTGCTAAAAAATACCTGAGCATAGCCGCGCGCAAATTAGCGCCCGAAGGTCGGAGTGCAAAAACCCCGGAAAAATGGGCAAAAAGCGGGTGGGCTATAGCCTTGGTGGGCGTGGGCGAGTTCGTCCGCGGACTCCCGGAATAGCCCGAGACTTTGCGGGGCGGCCTCCGTGTGTGCCAAATAGGCCACAGGCACAGCTGCTCCCAAAAATTAGCGCGAAGGTCGTGGTGCCAAAACCCCAGCGGAAAAATGGCCAAAAGCAGAGTGGGCTATAGCCTTGGTGGGGCGTGGCGAGTCGTCCGCCCGGACTGGAATAGCCCGAGACTTTGCGGGGCGGCTTCCGTGTGCTAAAAAATAAGCCACGGGCATAGCGCGCCCAAAATTAGCGCCCGAAGGTCAGGTGCAAAAACCCCAGCGGAAAAATGGGCAAAAAGCGGGTGGGCTATAGCCTTGAGTGGGGCGTGGGCGAGATTCGTCCGCCGGACTCGGAATGGCCCGAGACTGCGGGCGCCTCCGTGTGCCAAAAATGAGTCACAGGCACAGCCAGCGCACAAAAAAGTCGCGCCGAAGGTCAGGTGCCAAAACCCCAAAGCGGAAAGTTGGCCAGCAGGTGGGCTATAGCCTTGGTGGGGCGTGGGCGAGATTCGTCCTCCCGGACTCGGAATGCCCGAGACTGCGGGCGGCCTCCGTGTGCCAAAAATAGGCCGCAGGCACAGCACTGCAAAAATTAGCGCCGAAGGTCGTGGTGCCCAAAACCCCAGTGGAAAAATGGCCAAGCGTGTGGGCTATAGCCTTGGTAGGCGTGGGTGAATTCGTCCGCGGACTTGGAATGGCCCGATACTGCGGGCGGCCTCCGTGTGCCAGAAATAGGCCACGGGCACAGCCATGCCAAAAAATTAGCACCCGAAGGTCGGGGTGCCAAAACCCACCAGCGGAAAAATGGACAAAAAACGGGTGGGCTATAGCCTTGGTGGGGGGGGGGGTGGGCGAAGTTCATCCGCCGGAATCGGAGTGGCTCGACACTTTGTGGGTGGCCTCCGTGTGCCAAAAATTGGTCAAGCGCATAGCCGCGCCCAAAAATTAGCGCCCGAAGGTCGGGGTGCCAAAACCCCCCAGCGGAAAAATGGACAAAAAACGGGTGGGCTATAGCCTTGGTGGGCGTGGGTGAGGTTCTTCCTCCGGACTCAGAATGGCCCGAGACTTTGCGGCGGAGCTCCGTGTGCCAAAAATTGGTCACGCATGCATAACCAAATTAGCGCCGAAGGTCGGGGTGGAAAAACCCCAGCGGAAAAATGGCCAAAACGTGTAGGCTAAAGCCTTGGTTGGGGGCACAGGCGAGTTCGATCCGGACTCGGAATGGCCGAGACTGCAGGCGGCCTCCATGTGCCAAAAATAGGCCACAGGCAACCGCTGCAAAAATTAGCGCCGAAGGTCGGGGTGCCAAAACCCCAGCGGAAAAATGGCCAAAAGCAGTGGGCTATAGCCTTTGTAGGGCGTGGCGAGATTAAATCTGCCGGACTCGGAATGGCCGAGACTTTTGGGCAGCCTCCGTGTGATAAAAATAGCCGCGGCAACAGCGCACCCAAAAATTAGCGCCGAAGATCGGGGTGCCAAAACCCCCCAGCGGAAAAATGGCCAAAAAACGGGTGGGCTATAGCCTTGGTGGTGGGCGTGGGCGAAGTTCGTCCTCCGGACTCAGAATGGCCCGAGAATTTGCGGGCGGCCTCCATGTGCCAAAAATTGTTCACGCTTATAGCCGCGCAAAAAAATTAGCGGCCGAAGGTCGGGGTGCCAAAACCCCCCAGCGGAAAAATGGCCAAAAAACGGGTGGGCTATAGCCTTGGTGGGGGGCGTGGGCAAAGTTCATCCGCCGGACTCAGCATTGCTCAAGACTTTGTGGGTGGCCTCTGTGTGCCAAAAATAGGCCACGGGAACAGCCGCACCCAAAAATTAGCGCTCGAATGTTGGGGTGCCAAAACCCCCCAGCGGAAAAATGGCCAAAATACGGGTGGGCTATAGCCTTGGTGGGGGGCGTGGGCGAAGTTCTTCCTCCGGACTCAGAATGGCCCGAGACTTTGCGGGCGGCCTCCGTGTGCCAAAAATTGGTCACGCGCATAGCCGCTCCCAAAAATTAGCACCCAAAGGTCGGGGTGCCAAAACCCCCCAGCGGAAAAATTGCCAAAAAACATGTGGGCTAAAGCCTTGGTGGGGGGCGTGGGCGAAGTTCGTCCGCCGGACTCGGAATGGCCCGAGACTTTGCAGGCGGCCTCTGTGTGCCAAAAATAGCCCCAGGCACAGCCGTGCCCAAAATTAGCGCCGAAGGTCTGGGTGCGAAAACCCCTGCGGAAAAATGGCCAAAAGCGGGTGGGCTATAGCCTTGGTGGGCGTGGCGAGATTCGTCCGCGGACTCGGAATGGCCGAGACTTTGTGGGCAGCCTCCGTGTGCCAAAAATAGGCCACCCAGGCACAGCAGCTCCCAAAAATTAGCGCCCGGCGGTCGGGTGCCAAAACCCACCAGTGGAAAAATGGCCAAAAAAGCGGGTGGCCTATAGCCTTGAGTAGGGAGAGCGTGGCGAGATTCGTCCCTCCGGACTCAGAATGGCCGAGACTTTGCGGGCCGGCCTCCGTGTGCCAAAAATTGGTCACGCGCATACCCAAAGTGGCCCCAGTCGGGGTGCCAAACCCCCCAGCGGAAAAATGGCCAAAATACGGGTGGGCTATAGCCTTGGTGGGGGGGGTGGGCGAAGTTCGTCCGCCGGACTCGGAATGGCCCGAGACTTTGCGGGCGGCCTCCGTGTACCAAAAATAGGCCACGGGAACAGCCATGCCCAAAAATTAGCGCCCGAAGGTCGGGGTGCCAAAACCCACCAGCAGAAAAATGGCCAAAAAACGGGTGGGCTATAGCCTTGGTGGGGGGCGTGGGCGAAGTTCGTCCTCCGGACTCAGAATGGCCAGAGACTTTGCGGACAGCCTCCGTGTGCCAAAAATATGTCAGGCGCATAGCAGCCCAAGTGCCCCGAAGGTCGGGGTGCAAGCCCAAGCGGAAAAATGGCCAAAATCGGGTGGGCTATAGCCTTGGTGGGGCGTGGCGAGATTCGTCCTCCGGACTCAGAATGGCCCGAGACTATGCGGGCGGCCTCCGTGTGCCAAAAATTGGTCTTGCATATTAATGCCGAAGGTCAGGGTGCCAAAACCCCACAGCGGAAAAATGGCAAAAGCGGGTGGGCTATAGCCTTGAGTAGGCGTGGGGCGAGATTCGTCCTCGGAATCAGAATGGCCCGAGACTTTGTGGGCGGCCTCCGTGTGCCAAAAATTTGCACCACGCAGGCAGAGCGCGCTAAAAAATTAGCGCCGAATGTCGTGGTGCCAAAACCCGCAGTGGAAAAATGGCCAAAAAGCAGTGGGCTATAGCCTTGGTAGAGCGTAGGCGAGTTTGTCCGCGGACTCGGAATAGTCCGAGACTTTGGGTGGCCTCCGTGTGCCAAAAATAGGCAACGGCCACAGCCGCACTCAAAAATTAGCGCCCAAAGGTCGGGGTGCCAAAACCCCCCAGTGGAAAAATGGCCAAAAAAGGAGTGGGCTATAGCCTTGGTAGAAGGTGGCGAGTTCGATCCGCGGACTCGGAATGGCCCGAGACTTTGCGGGCGGCCTACGTGTACCAAAAATAGGCCACGGGAACAGCCATGGCCAAAACTTAGCGCCCGAAGGTCGGGGTGCCAAAACCCACCAGCAGAAAAATGGCCAAAAAACGGGTGGGCTATAGCCTTGGTGGGGGGCGTGGGCGAAGTTCGTCCTCCGGACTCAGAATGGCCAGAGACTTTGCGGACAGCCTCCGTGTGCCAAAAATATGTCAGGCGCATAGCCGCGCCCAAAAATTTGCCCCCGAAGGTCGGGGTGCCAAAACCCCCCAGCGGAAAAATGGCCAAAATACGGGTGGGCTATAGCCTTGGTGGGGGGCGTGGGCGAAGTTCGTCCTCCGGACTCAGAATGGCCCGAGACTTTGCGGGCGGCCTCCGTGTGCCAAAAATTCGTCACGCGCATAGCAGCCCAAAATTAGTGCGAAGGTCAGGTGCCAAAACCCACCAGTGGAAAAATGGCCAAAAGCGGGTGGCCTATAGCCTTGAGTGAGGCGTGGCGAGATTCGTCCTCCCGGACTCAGATTGGCGAGACTGCGGGCCTCCGTGTGCCAAAAATTACTCACGCGCATAGCCGCACCCAAAAATTAGCCCCCGAAGGTCGGGGTGCCAAAACCCCCCAGCGGAAAAATGGCCAAAATACGGGTGGGCTATAGCCTTGGTGGGGGGCGTGGGCGAAGTTCGTCCTCCGGACTCAGAATGGCCCGATACTATGCGGTCGGCCTCCGTGTGCCAAAAATTGGTCACGCGCATAGCCGCGCCCAAAAATTAGTGCCCGAAGGTCAGGGTGCCAAAACCCCACAGCGGAAAAATGGCCAAAAAACGGGTGGGCTATAGCCGTGGTGGGGCGTGGCGAGATTCGTCCTCGGAATCAGAATGGCCGCGACTTTGCGGGCGGCCTCCGTGTGCCAAAAATTAGCCACGGCCAGAGCAGCAAAAGTGGCGCCCGAAGGTCGGGAGTACAAAATCCCGCAGTGGAAAAATGGCCAAAAGCAGTGGGCAATAGCCTTGGTGGGGCGTGGGGGAAGTTCGTCGCCCGGACTCGGGTGGCCCGAGACTGGGCGGCCTCCGTGTGCCAAAAAATACCCACAGGCACAGCCGTACCCAAAATTAGCGCCCGAAGGTCGGGGTGCAAAACCCACCAGCGGAAAAATGGCCAAAAGCGGGTGAGCTATAGCCTTGGTAGGCGTGGGGCGAGATTCGTCCGCGGACTCGGAATAGTCGAGACTTTGTAGGTGGCCTCCGTGTGCCAAAAATAGGCCCGCAGCCACAGCGAACTCAAAAATTAGCGCCCGAAGTGGTACCAAAAACCCCAGTGGAAAAATGGCCAAAAGCGAGTGGGCTATAGCCTTGGTGGGGCGTGGGCGGAAGTTCGTCCGCGGACTGGAATAGCCGAGACTTTGCGGGCGGCCTCCATGTGCCAAAAATTCGTCACGCATAGCTGCGCCCAAAAATTAGTGCCCGAAGTCAGGGTGCCAAAACCCACAGCGGAAAAATGGCCAAGCGGGTGGGCTATAGTCTTGGTGGGCGTGGCGAGTTCGTCCTCGGAATCAGAATGGCCGAGACTTTGCAGGCGGCCTCCGTGTGCCAAAAATTAGCCCGCAGCCAGAGCCAGCGCCAAAAAATTGCGCCGAAGGTCGGGGTGCAAAAACCCAGTGGAAAAATGGCCAAAAGCAGTGGGCAATAGCCTTGGTGGGCGTGGGCGAGTTCGTCCCGCGGACTGGAATGGCCGAGACTTTGCGGAGGCGGCCTCCGTGTGCCAAAAATAGGCCCGCAGCACAGCCGAACTCAAAAATTAGGTGGCGCCCGAAGGTGAGGTACCAAAACCCCACAGCGGAAAAATGGCCAAAAGCGGGTGGGCTATAGTCTTGGTAGGGGCGTGGCGAGATTCGTCCTCGGAATCAGAATGGCCCGAGACTTTGCGGGCGGCCTCCGTGTGCCAAAAATTCGTCACAGCGCATAGCTGCGCCCAAAAAGTTACGAAGGTCAGGGTGCCAAAACCCCACAGCGGAAAAATGGCCAAAAGCGGGTGGGCTATAGTCTTGGTGGGGCGTGGGCGAGGTCGTCCTCCGGAATCAGAATGGCCGAGACTGCGGGCGGCCTCCGTGTGCCAAAAATTGTACAGCCAGAGCAGCCCAAAAATTAGCGCCAGGTCGGGGTGCCAAAACCCACGCAGTGGAAAAATGGCCAAAAGCGAGTGGGCAATAGCCTTGGTGGGGCGTGGGCGAAGATTCGTCGCCGGACTCGGAATGGCCCGAGACCTGCGGGGCGGCCTCCGTGTGTGCCAAAAATAGGCCACGGGCACAGCCGTACCCAAAAATTAGCGCCCGAAGGTTGGGGTGCAAAACCCACCAGCAGAAAATGGCCAAAAGCGGGTGGGCTATAGCCTTGGTAGGCGTGGCGAGAGTTCGTCCTCCGGACTCAGAATGGCCGAGTCTTTCTGCAGCCTCCGTGTGCCAAAAATTAGACACGCGCATAGCCGCACCAAAAATTAGCGCCCGAAAGGTCGGGTGCCAAAACCCCCCAGCGGAAAAATGGCCAAAAAACGTGTGGGCTATAGCCTTGGTGAGGGGCGTGGGCGAAGTTCGTCCTCCGGACTCAGAATGGCCCGAGTCTTTGCGGACGGCCTCCGTGGGCTAAAAATTGGCCATGGGCACAGCCGTACTCAAAAATTAGCGTCCGAAGGTCGGGGTGCCAAAACCCCCCAGCGGAAAAATGGCCAAAAAACGGGTGGGCTATAGCCTTGGTGGGGGGCGTGGGCGAAGTTCGTCCGCCGGACTCGGAATGGTCCGAGACTTTGTGGGTGGCCTCCGTGTGCCAAAAATAGGCCACGGCCACAGCCGAACTCAAAAATTAGCGCCCGAAGGTCGGGGTGCCAAAACCCCCCAGTGGAATCATGGCATAAAACCGAGGTGGCTATAGCCTTGGTGGGGGGCGTGGGCGAAGTTCGTCCGCCGGACTCGGAATGGCCCGAGACGTTGCGGGCGGCCTCCGTGTACCAAAAATAGGCCACGGGCACAACCGTACCCAAAAATTAGCGCCCGAAGGTTGGGGTGCCAAAACCCACCAGCAGAAAAATGGCCAAAAAACGGGTGGGCTATAGCCTTGGTGGGGGGCGTGGGCGAAGTTCGTCCTCCGGACTCAGAATGGCCCGAGTCTTTGCGGACGGCCTCCGTGTGCCAAAAATTGGTCACGCGCATAGCCGCACCCAAAAATTAGCGCCCGAAGGTCGGGGTGCCAAAACCAAGCGGAAAAATGGCCGCGTGTAGGCTATAGCCTTGGTGAGGCGTGGCGGATTCGTCCTCCCGGACTCAGAATGGCCCGAGTCTTTGCGGAGGGCCTCCGTAGGCTAAAAATTAGCCACAGGCACAGCCGCACTCAAAAAGTAGCGTCCGAAGGTCGAGTGCCAAAACCCCAGCGGAAAAATGGCCAAAAGCGGGTGGGCTATAGCCTTGGTGGGCGGCGTGGGCGAGTTCGTCCGCCCGGCCTCGGAATGGTCGAGACTTTGTGGGTGGCCTCTGTGTGCCTAAAATAGGCCACGGCCACAGCCGTACCCAAAAATTAGCGCCGAAGGTCGGGGTGCCAAAACACCCCAGCGGAAAAATGACCAAAAAACGGGTGGGCTATAGCCTTGGTGGGGGGCGTGGGCGAAGTTCGTCCGCCGGACTCGGAATGGTACGAGACTTTGTGGGTGGCCTCGTGTGCAAAAATTGGTCATGCGCTTAGCAGCAAAAAGTAGCGCCCGAAGGTCGGGTGCCAAAACCCCAGCGGAAAAATGGCCAAAAGCGTGTAGGCTATAGCATTGGTGGGGGCGTGGGCGAGATTCGTCCTCCGGACTCAGAATGGCCCGAGTCTTTGCGGGCCCGGCCTCCGTGGGCTAAAATTGTAGCCGCAGGCACAGCCACTCAAAAAGTAGCGTCCGAAGGTCGGGGTGCCAAAACCCAGCGGAAAAATGGCCAAAAGCAGGTGGGGTATAGCCTTGGTGGGGCGTGGGCGAAGTTCGTCCGCCCGGCCTAGGAATGAGTCCGAGACTTTGTGGGTGGCCTCTGTGTGCCTAAAATAGAGCCACGGCCACAGCCGAAATTAGCGCGAAGGTCAGGTGCCAAACCCCAGCGGAAAAATGGCCAAAAAAGCGGGTGGGCTATAGCCTTGGTGGTGGGCGTGGGCGAGATTCGTCCTCGGACTCAGAATGGCCCGAGAATTTGGGGCGGCCTCCGTGTGCCAAAAATTGTTCACTGGCGTATAGCGCGCCCAAAAAATAGCGCCCGAAGGTCAGGTGTAAAAACCCCAGCGGAAAAATGGGCAAAAAAGCGGGTGGGCCATAGCCTTGAGTAGGGCGTGGGCGAGATTTGTCGCGGACTCGGAATAGCGAACTGCGGCGGCCTCAAATGTGCCAAAAATAGGCCCACAGGCACAACAGCGCAAAAGTAGCGCCCGAGGTCAGGGTGCCAAAACCCCCAAAGCGGAAAAATGGCCAAAAGCGGGTGGGCTATAGCCTTGGTGGGCGTGGCGAGATTCGTCCTCCCGGACTCGGGAATAGCCGAGACACAGGCGGCCTCCGTGTGCCAAAAAAAATTAGTCACCCCGCGCCCAAAAATTAGCGCCCGAAGGTCAGGGTGCCAAAACCCTACAAGCGGAAAAATGGCCAAAAGCGGGTGGGCTATAGCCTTGGTGGGGGCGTGGGCGAGATTCGTCCTCCGGAATCAGAATGGCCCGAGACTTTGCGGGCGGCCTCCATGTGCCAAAAATTGTACAGGCAGAGCCGCACCAAAAATTAGGGCCCGAAGGTCAAGTGCCAAAACCCGCCCAGTGGAAAAATGGCCAAAAGAGTGGGCTATAGCCTTGGTAGGCGTAGAGGCGAGATTCGTCCGCCGGACTCGGAATAGCCGAGACTTTGCGGAGTGGCCTCCGTGTATAAAAATAGGCCACAGGCACAGCGTAAAAATTAGCGCCCGAAGGTCGGGGTGCCAAAACCACCAGCTGTGGAAAAATGGCCAAAAGCTTGGGTGGGCTATAGCCTTGGTGGGGCGTGGCGAGATTCGTCCGCGGTCTCGGAATAGTCGAGACTTTGTGGGTGGCCTCCGTGTGCCAAAAATTGGTCATGCGCGCCAGCGCCCAAAAATTATCGCCGAAGGTCGGGGTGCCAAAACCCCAGCGGAAAAATGGCCAAAACGTGTGGGCTATAGCCTTGGGTGCGGGCGTGGCGAGTTCGTCCTCCGGACTCAGAATGGCCCGAGTCTTTGCGGGCGGCCTCCGTAAGGCTAAAAATTGCGGGCACAGCCGTACTCAAAAATTAGCGTCCGAAGGTCGGGTGCCAAAAACCCCAGCGGAAAAATGGCCAAAAAAGCGGGTGGGTATAGCCTTGGTGGGGCGTGGGCGAAGTTCGATCCCGGCCTAAAATAGTCCGAGACTTTGTGGGTGGCCTCTGTGTGCCTAAAATAGGCCACGGCCACAGCCGCCAAAGTGGCGCCGAAGGTCGGGGTGCCAAAACCCCCAGCGGAAAAATGGCCAAAAAGCGGGTGGGCTATAGCCTTGGTGGTGGCGTGAGGCGAGATTCGTCCTCCGGACTCAGAATAGCCGAGAATTTGCGGGCGGCCTCCGTGTGCCAAAAAATTGTTCACGCGTATAGCCGCGCCCAAAATAGCGCCCGAGGTGGTGCAAAAACCCCAAGCGGAAAAATGGGCAAAAAGCGGGTGGGCTATAGCCTTGGTGGGGCGTGGGCGAGATTCGTCCTCCGGACTCAGAATGGCCCGAGACTTTGCGGGTGGCCTCCGTGTGCCAAAAATAGGCCACGGGCACAGTCGAGCCAATAAATTAGCGACCGATGGTGGGGTTGGCAAAACCCCAAGCGGAAAAATGGCCAAAAAACAGGTGGGCTATAGCCTTGGTGGGGGCGTGGGCGAGTTCGTCCTCCGGACTCAAGAATGGCCCGAGACTGCGGGCAGCCTCCGTGTGCCAAAAATTAGTCACGCACATGCCTCCAAAAATTAGCGCCGAAAGTCGGGGTGCCAACCCCAGCGGAAAAATGGCCAAAAAGCGTGTGGAGCTATAGGCGGGCGTGCGGCGAGTTTCGTCCGCGGACTCGGAATAGCCCGAAACTGCGGCGGCTTCCGTGTGCTAAAAATAGGCCATGGGCATAGCAACGCAAAAATTAGCGCCCAAAGGTCATTACAAAAACCTCAGCGGAAAAATGAGGCAAAAATGGGTGGGCTATAGCCTTGGTAGGCGTGGGCGAGTTCGTCCGCGGACTCGGAATAGCCCGACACTTTGCCGGGCGGCCTCCGTGTGCCAAAAATAGGCCACGGGCACAGCCGCTCCCAAAAATTAGCGCCAGTCGGGCGCCAAACCCCAGCTGAAAAATGGCCAAAAGCAGTAGGCTATAGCCTTGGCGGGCGTGGCGAGGTCCGCCGGACTCGGAATAGCGAAACTTGCGAGGCGGCTTCCGTGTGCTAAAAATAAACCCAGGCATGCCAAAATTAGCGCAAGGTCAGGTGCAAAAACCCCTTAGCGGAAAAATGGGCAAAAAATGGGTAGGCTATAGCCTTGGTAGGCGTAGGCGAGATTCGTCCGCCGGACTCGGGAGTACCCGACACTACGGGCGGCCTCCGTGTGCAAAAATAGCCCACGGCCACAGCCGCCCCCAAAAATTAGCGCCGAAGGTCGGGTGCCAAAACCCCAGCGGAAAAATAGCGCGTGGGCTATAGCCTTGGCGGTGGCGTGGCGAGATCGTCGCGGACTTCGGAATGGCCCGAGTCTTTGCGGGCGGCCTCCGTGTGCTAAAAATAGGCCACGGGCACAGCCGTGCCTAAAAATTAGCGCCCGAAGGTCGGGGTGCCAAAACCCACCAGTGGAAAAATGGCCAAAAAATGAGTGGGCTATAGCCTTGGTGGGCGGCGTGGGCGAAGTTCGTCCTCCGGACTCAGAATAGCCCGAGAATTGCGGACGGCCTCCGTCTGCCAAAAATTAGTCTGCGCCACACCCAAAAATTAGCGCCTGAAGGTCGGGGTGCCAAAACCCCAGCGGAAAAATGGCCAAGCGTGTGGGCTAAAGCCTTGGTGGGGGTGTGGGCGAGTTCGTCCGCGGACTCGGTGCCGAGACTTTGAGGCGGCCTCCGTGTGCCAAAAATAGGCCATGGGCACAGCCGCTCCCAAAAATTAGCCCCGAAGGTCGGGCGCCAAAACCCCCAGCTGAAAAATGGCAAAAAGCAGTGGTCTATAGCCTTGGCGGGGCGTGGGCGAGATTCGTCCGGACTCGGAATAGCCCGAAACTGCGGGCGGCTTCCGTGTGCTAAAAATAGGCCGCAGGCATAGTAGCGCCAAAAATTAGCGCCGAAGGTCAGTGCAAAAACCCCAGCGGAAAAATGGGCAAAAAATGGGTGGGCTATAGCCTTGGTGGGGCGTGGGAGAATTAAAGTTCGTCCGCGGACTCGGAATGGCCGAGACTTTGCGGGGCGGCCTCCGTGTGCCAAAAATGGGCTACAGGCACAGCTGCTCCGAAAAATTAGCACCCGAAGTTCGTGGTGCCAAAACTAGCGGAAAAATGGCCAAAAGCGAGTGGGCTATAGCCTTGGTGGGCGTGGGCAAGTTCGTCCGCCCGGACTCGGAATAGCCGAGACTTTGCGAGGCGGCTTCCGTGTGTGCTAAAAATAGGCCACGGACATAAGCGCCCAAAATTAGCGCCCGAAGGTCAGTGCAAAAACCCCAGCGGAAAAATGAGCAAAACGGGTGGGCTATAGCCTTGGTAGGGCGTGGGCGGATTCGTCCGCCGGACTCGGAATAGCCCGAGACTTTACGCAGGCGGCCTCAGCGTGCAAAAATAGGCCAGGCACAGCCCAAAAATTAGCGCCGAAAGGTCGGGGTGCCAAACCCCAAGCGGAAAAATGGCCAAAAAACAGGTGTGCTATAGCCTTGGTGAAGGCGTGGCGAGTTCGTCCTCCGGACTC
This sequence comes from Citrus mangshanensis, assembly GCA_030449895.1. Classification (NCBI taxonomy): domain Eukaryota; kingdom Viridiplantae; phylum Streptophyta; class Magnoliopsida; order Sapindales; family Rutaceae; genus Citrus; species Citrus mangshanensis. The sequence continues at coordinate 31,595 of JASUUJ010000230.1, read as the reverse complement.
GGAATGGCCCGAGACTTTGCGGGCGGCCTCTGTGTGCTAAAAATAGGCCACGGGCACAGCCGCTCCCAAAAATTGGCGCCCGAAGGTCGTGGTGCCAAAACCCCCCAGCGGAAAAATTGCCAAAAAACGTGTGGGCTATAGCCTTGGTGGGCGGCGTGGGTGAAGTTCGTCCGCCGGACTCGGAATGGCCCGATACTTTGCGGGCGGCCTCCGTGTGCCAGAAATAGGCCATGGGCACAGCCACGCCAAAAAATTAGCACCCGAAGGTCGGGGTGCCAAAACCCAACAGCGGAAAAATGGACCAAAAACTGGTGGGCTATAGCCTTGGTGGGGGGCGTGTGCGAAGTTCATCCGCCGGACTCGGAGTGGCTCGACACTTTGTGGGTGGCCTCCGTGTGCCAAAAATTGGTCACGCGCATAGCCGCGCCCAAAAAGTGGCGCCGAAGGTGGGGTGCCAAAACCACCCGGAAAAATGGCCAAAATACGAGGTGGGCTATAGCCTTGGTGGGCGTGGGCGAGTTCTTCCTCCGGACTCAGAATGGCCCGAGACTTTGCGGGCGGAGCTCCGTGTGCCAAAAATTTATCACGCGCATGCATAGCAAAAATTAGCGCCCGAAGGTCGAGGTGCCAAAACCCCCCAGCGGAAAAATGGCCAAAATACGGGTGGGCTAAAGCCTTGGTGGGGGGCGCGGGCGAAGTTCGTCCGCCAGACTCGGAATAGCCGAGACTGCGGCGGCCTCCATCTGCCAAAAATAGGCCCGCAGGCACAGCGATCCCAAAAATTAGCGCTCGAAGGTCGGGGTGCCAAAACCCCCAGCGGAAAAATGGCCAAGCAGAGTGGGCTATAGCGTTTGTAGGGCGTGGCGAGATCGTCCGCCGGACTGGAATGGCCGAGACTTTGTGGGCAGCCTCCGTGTGATAAAAAACCCACGGCCACAGCCGCACCCAAAAATTAGCACGAAGGTCGGGGTGCCAAAACCCCAGCATGGAAAAATGGCCAAAAAACGGGTGGGCTATAGCCTTGGTGGTGGGCGTGGGCGAAGTTCGTCCTCCGGACTCAGAATGGCCCGAGAATTTGCGGGCGGCCTCCGTGTGCCAAAAATTGGTCACGCGTATAGCCGAGCCAAAAATTAGCGCTCGAAGGTTGGGGTGCCAAAACCCCCCAGCGGAAAAATGGCCAAAATACGCGTGTGCGAAGTTCTTCCTCCAGACACAGAATTGCCCGAGACTTTGCGGGCGGCCTCCGTGTGCCAAAAATTGGTCACGCGCATAGCCGCTCCCAAAAATTAGCGCCCGAAGGTCGGGGTGCCAAAACCACCCAGCGGAAAAATTGCTAAAAAACATGTGGGCTAAAGCCTTGGTGGGGGGCGTGGGCGAGATTCGTCGCGGACTCGGAATGGCCGAGACTTTGCAGGCGGCCTCAGCTCCCAAAAATAGGCCAGGCACAGCCGTGCCCAAATTAGCGCCGAAAAGTCGGGGTGCAAAACCCACCAGCGGAAAAATGGCCATGGGTGGGCTATAGCCTTGAGTGGGGCGTGGCGGTTCGTCCGCGGACTCGGAATGGCCGAGACTTTGTAGAGGCGGCCTCCGTGTGCCAAATGAGCCCGCAGGCACAGCCGCTCCCAAAAGTAGCGCCCATGGCAGTCGGGATGCCAAAACCCACCAGTGGAAAAATGGCCAGCGGGTGGCCTATAGCCTTGAGTGGGGCGTGGGCGAGATTCGTCCTCGGACTCAGAATGGCCGAGACTTTGCGGGCGGCCTCCGTGTGCCAAAAATTGGTCACGCGCATGGCGCGTCAAGTGAAGGTCGGGTGCCAAAACCCCAGCGGAAAAATGGCCAAAATACGGGTGGGCTATAGCCTTGAGTAGGCGTGGCGAGATTCGTCCTCCGGACTCTGAATGCCCCAAGACTTTGCGAAGCGGCCTCCGTGTGCCAAAAATTGGTCACGCGCATGGCGCGCCCAAAATTAGTGCCCCAAGGTCAGGGTGCCAAAACCCCACAGCGGAAAAATGGCCAAAAGCGGGTGGGCTATAGCCTTGGTGGGGCGTGGGCGAGTTCGTCCTCCGGAATCAGAATGGCCCGAGACTTTGCGGGCGGCCTCCGTGTGCCAAAAATTAGCCCACGGGCAGAGCGCGACCAAAAATTAGCGCCCGAAGGTGGTGCCAAAACCCGCAGTGGAAAAATGGCAAAAAAGCAGGTAGGCTATAGCCTTGGTGAGGGCGTGGGGCGAGTTCGTCCGCGGACTCGGAATAGCCCGAGACTTTGCGGCGGCCTCCGTGTACCAAAAATAGGCCACAGGCACAGCCGTGCCTAAAAGTAGAAACCCGAAGGTCGGGGTGCCCAAAACCCCCAGCGGATAAATCGCCAAAAAACGCGTGGGCTATAGCCTTGGTGGTGAGGCGTGGGGCGAGATTAAATCCTCCCGGACTCAGAATGGCCCGAGAATTTGCGGGCGGCCTCCGTGTGCCAAAATTGGTCGCAGCGTATGGCAAACCAAAAATTAGCGGCCGAAGGTCGGGTGCCAAAACCCCAGCGGAAAAATGGCCAAGCGGGTGGGCTATATACCCTTGGTGGGGCGTGGGCGAAGTTATTCCACGGACTCAGGGTACTCAAGACTTTGTGGGTGGCCTCTGTGTGCCAAAAATAGGCCACGGGCACAGCCGTACCCAAAAATTAGCGCTCGAAGGTTGGGGTGCCAAAACCCCCCAGCGGAACAATGGCCAAAATACGGGTGGGCTATAGCCTTGGTGGGGGGCATGGGCGTAGTTCTTCCTCCGGACTCAGAATTGCCCGAGACTTTAAGGCGGCCTCAAGTGTACCAAAAATTGGTCCAGCCAGAGCGCGCCTTAAAAATTAGCGCCCGAAGGTCGGGGTGCCAAAACCCCGCAGTGGAAAAATGGCAAAAAAACGAGTGGGCTATAGCCTTGGTGGGGGGCGTGGGCGAAGTTCGTCCACCGGACTCGGAATGGCCCGAGACTTTGCGGGTGGCCTCCGTGTGCCAAAAATTGGTCACGCGAATAGCCGCTCCAAAAAATTAGTGCCCGAAGGTCGGGGTGCCAAAACCACCCAGCGGAAAAATTGCCAAAAAACATGTGGGCTAAAGCCTTGGTGGGGGGCGTGGGCGAAGTTCTTCCTCTGGACTCAGAATTGCCCGAGACTTTGCGGGCGGCCTCCGTGTGCCAAAAATTGGTCACGCGAATAGCCGCTCCCAAAAATTAGTGCCAGTCGGGTGCCAAAACCACCCAGCGGAAAAATTGCCAAAAAACATGGGCTAAAGCCTTGGTGGGGCGTGGGCGGATTCGTCCGCCGGACTCGGAATGGCCCGAGACTGCGGGGCGGCCTCCGTGTGCCAAAAATAGGCCTGGGCACAGCCGTGCCCAAAAAGTGCTTAGGTGGGTGCCAAAACCACCAGCGGAAAAATGGCCAAAAGCGGGTGGGCTATAGCTTGGTGGGCGTGGCGGATTCGTCCGCCGGACTCGGAATGGCCGAGACTTTGTGGCGGCCTCCGTGTGTACCAAAAACAGGCCCGCAGGCACAGCCGTGCCCAAAAATTAGCGCCCGGCGGTCGGGGTGCAAAACCCACCAGTGCAAAAATGGCCAAAAGCGGGTGGCCTATAACCTTGGTGGGGCGTGGCGAGATTCGTCCTCCGGACTCAGAATGGCCAGAGACTTTGAGGGCGGCCTCCGTGTGCCAAAAATTAGTCACGCGCATGCTTGCCCAAATTAGCCCCGAAGGTCGGGTGCCAAAACACCAGCGGAAAAATGGCCAAAATACTGGGTGGGCTATAGCCTTGAGTAGGCGTGGCGAGTTCGTCCTCCGGACTCTGAATGGCCCGAGACTTTGCGGGAGGCCTCCGTGTGCCAAAAATTGGTCACGCGCATAGCCGTTCCCAAAAATTAGCGCCCGAAGGTCGGGGTGCCAAAACCCCACAGCGGAAAAATGGCCAAAAATCGTGTGGGCTATAGCCTTGGTGGGCGTGGCGAGTTCGTCCTCCCGGACTCAGAATGGCCCAGTCTTTGCAGGCGGTCTCCGTGTGCCAAAAAGGCCCGCAGGCAGAGCAACCTTAAAAATTAGCGCCGAAGGTCGGGGTGCCAAAACCCCGCAGTGGAAAAATGGCCAAAAAACGAGTGGGCTATAGCCTTGGTGGGGGGCGTGGGCGAAGTTCGTCCGCCGGACTCGGAATGGCCCGAGACTTTGCGGGCGGGCGGCCTCCGTGTGCCAAAAATAGGCCACGGGCACAGCCATACCCAAAAATTAGCGCCCGAAGGTCGGAGTGCCAAAACCCACCAGCGGAAAAATGGCCAAAAAACGGGTGGGCTATAGCCTTGGTGGGGGGCGTGGGCGAGATTCGTCCTCCGGACTCAGAATGGCCCGAGTCTTTGCGGGCGGCATCCGTGGGCTAAAAAATTGCGGGCACAGCCGCACTCAAAAGTGGCGTCCGAAGGTCGGGGTGCCAAAACCCCCAGCGGAAAAATAGCCAAAAGCGGGTGGGCTATAGCCTTGGTAGAGGCGTGGGCGGAGATTCGTCCGCCGGCCTCGGAATAGTCCGAGACTTTGTGGGTGGCCTCCGTGTGCCTAAAATAGGCCACGGCCACAGCCACCAAAAATTAGCGCGAAGGTTGGGGTGCCAAAACCCCCAGCGGAAAAATGGCCAAAAGCGGGTGGGCTATAGCCTTGGTGGGGCTTGGGCGAAGTTCTTCCTCCGGACTCGGAATGGCCCGGAGCTGCAGGCGGCCTCCGCGTGCCAAATTGGTCACGCGTATGGCCCTTAAAAAAATAGCGCCCGAAGTCGGAGTGCAAAAACCCCAGCGGAAAAATGGGCACGGGTGGGCTATAGCCTTGGTGTGGGCGTGGGCGAAGTTTGTCCGCGGACTCGGAATAGCGAGACTGCGGGGTGGCCTCCGTGTGCAAAAAAATAGGCCCGCAGGCACAGCGAGCAAAAATTAGCGCCCGAAGTCGAGGTGCCAAAACCCCAAGCGGAAAAATGGCCAAAAGCGGGTGGGCTATAGCCTTGGCGGGGCCGTGGCGAGATTCGTCCTCGGACTCAGAATGGCCCGAGACTGCAGGCGGCCTCCGTGTGCAAAAATTACGAGACAGAGCCTTACAAAAATTAGCGCCGAAGGTCGGTGCAAAACCCGCCGTGGAAAAATGGCAAAAAGCGAGTGGGCTATAGCCTTGGTGGGCGTGGCGAGATTCGTCCCGCCCGGACTCGGAATAGCCCGAGACTGCGGGCGGCCTCCGTGTGCCAAAATAGGCCACAGGCACTTATTCCAAAAGTAGTGCCCGAAGGTCGGGGTGCCAAAACCCTGCAGTGGAAAAATGGCCAAAAAACGAGTGGGCTATAGCCTTGGTGGGGGCCGTGGGCGAAGTTCGTCCGCCGGACTCGGAATGGCCGGAGACTTTGCGGACGGCCTCCGTGGGCTAAAAATTGGCCACGGGCACAGCCGCACTCAAAAATTAGCGTCCGAAGGTCGGAGTACAAAAACCACCCAGCGGAAAAATGGGCAAAAAATGGGTGGGCTAAATCCTTGGTGGGGGGTGCGGGCGAAGTTTTACCGCCAGACTCGGAATGGCCCGAGACTTTGCGGGCGGACTCCGTCTGCCAAAAATAGGCCACGGGCACAGCCGCTCCCAAAAATTAGCGCCCGAAGGTCGGGGTGCCAAATCCCCCCAGCGGAAAAATGGCCAAAAAACGTGTGGGCTAAAGCCTTGGTGGGGGGCGTGGGCGAAGTTCGTCCGCCGGAATCGGAATTGCCCGAGACTTTGCGGGCAGCCTCCGTGTGCCAAAAATAGGCCACGCGTATGCCCTTAAAAAATAGCGCCGAAGGTCAGGTGCAAAAACCCCAAGCGGAAAAATGGGCAACGGGTGGGCTATAGCCTTGGTGGGGCGTAGGCGAGATTTGTCCGCGGACTCGGAATGGCCAGACTGCGGGTGGCCTCCGTGTGCCAAAAATAGGCCACGGGCACAGCCGAGCCCAAAAATTAGCGCCGAAGGTCGGGGTGCCAAAACCCCACAGCGGAAAAATGGCCAAAAAACGGGTGGAGGCTATAGCCTTGGCGGGCGTGGGCGAAGATTCGTCCTCGGACTCAGAATAGCCCGAGACTTTGCGGGGCGGCCTCCGTGTGCCAAAAATTGGCCACGGACAGAGCCGCGCCAAAATTAGCGCCCGAAGGTCGGGGTGCCAAAACCCGCAGTGGAAAAATGGCCAAAACGAGTGGGCTATAGCCTTGGTGGGGCGTGGCGAGATTCGTCCGCCCCGGACTCGGGAATAGCCGAGACTGGGCGACCTCCGTGTGCAAAATAGGCCACGGGCACAGCCGTACCAAAAATTGGCGCGAAGGTCGGGGTGCCAAAACCCACCAGCGGAAAAATGGCCAAAAGCGGGTGGGCTATAGCCTTGGTGGGGGCGTGGCGAAGTTCGTCCGCGGACTCGGAATAGTCCGAGACTTTGTGGGTGGCCTCCGTGTGCCAAAAATAGGCCACAGCCACAGCCGCACTCAAAGTGCGCCCGAAGGTCGGGGTGCCAAAACCCCAGTGGAAAAATGGCCAAAAAAGCAGGTGGGCTATTGCCTTGGTGGGGCGTGGCGAGATTCGTCCGCGGACTCAGGAATGGCCCGAGACTTTCAGGGGCGGCCTCCGTGTACCAAAAAAATAGGCCACAGCCGTGCCCAAAAATTAGCGCCCGAATGTGGTGCCAAAACCCACCAGCGAAAATTGGCCAAAAAACAGGTGGGCTATAGCCTTGGTGGGGTGCGTGGGCGAGTTCGTCCTCCCGGACTCAGAATGGCCGAGACTTTGCGGGCCCGGCCTCCGTGTGCCAAAAATTAGTCACCCAGCATAGCGCCCAAGTGTTGAAGGTGGGGTGCCAAAACCCCAGCGGAAAAATGGCCAAAATACGGGTGGGCTATGCTTGGTAGGCGTGGCGAGAGTTCATCCTCCCGGACTGAGAATGGCCCGAGACTGCGGGCGGCCTCCGTGTGCCAAAAATTGGTCACGCGCATAAAAATTAGCGCCCGAGGTCAGGGTGCCAAAACCCCAGCGGAAAAATGGCAAAAGCGGGTGGGCTATAGCCTTGGTGGGCGTGGGCGAGATTCGTCCTCCGGAATCAGAATGGCCCGAGACTTTGCGGCGGCCTCGTGTGTGCCAAAAATAGGCCACCCAGGCAGAGCGCCTTAAAACTTAGCGCCGAAGAGTCAGGTACCAAAACCCAGTGGAAAAATGGCCAAAAAACTAGTGGGCTATAGCCTTGGTAGGGCGTGGGCGAGATTCGTCCGCGGACTCGGAATGGCCCGAGATTTTTGGCGGCCTCCATGTGCCAAAAATAGGCCACAGGCACAGCCGCTCCCAAAATTAGCCCCCGAAGTCGGGGGTGCCAAAACCCCAGCGGAAAAATGGCCACTGCAGTGGGCTATAGCCTTGGCGGGGTGTGGGCGAGAAATTTCGTCCGCGGACTGGAATGGCCCAGGCTGCGGGCGGCTTCCGTGTGCTAAAAATAGGCCACGGGCATAGCCGCTCCCAAAAATTAGCGCCCGAAGGTCGGAGTGCAAAAACCCCCCAGCGGAAAAATGGGCAAAAAATGGGTGGGCTAAAGCCTTGGTGGGGGGCGTGGGCGAAGTTCGTCCGCCAGACTCGGAATGGCCCGAGACTTTGCGGGCGGCCTCCGTGTGCCAAAAATAGGCCACGGGCACAGCCGCTCCCAAAGTGGCGCCGAAAGGTCGTGGTGCCCAAGCGGAAAAATGGCCAAAAGCTTGGTGGGCTATAGCATGTTGGCGGGAGGTGTGGCGAGATTCGTCCGCGGACTCGGAATAGCCGAAACTGCGGGCGGCTTCCGTGTGCTAAAATAAACCCACCCAGGCATAGCAGCGCCCAAAAATTAGCCCCGAAGGTCAGGTGCAAAAACCCCAAGCGGAAAAATGGGCAAAATGGGTGGGCTAAAGCCTTGGTGGGGCGCGGCGAAGTTCGTCCGCCAGGACTCGGAAATGGCCGAGACTTTCACAGGCGTCCTCCGTCTGCCAAAAATAGGCCCGCAGGCACAGCCGCTCCCAAAAATTGGCGCCCTAAGGTCGGGGTGCCAAAACCCCAGCGGAAAAATGGCCAAAAGCGTGTGGGCTAAAGCCTTGGTGGGCGTGGGCGAGATTCAAATCCGCCTGACTCAGGTGCCGAGACTTTGCGGGCGGCCTCCGTGTGCCAAAATAGGCCACGGGCACAGCCGCCTCCCAAAAATTAGCGCCCGAAGGGCGTGGTGCCAAAACCCCAGCGGAAAAATGGCCAAAAACATGTGGGCTATAGCCTTGGTAGGCGTGAGGCGAGAAGTCGTCTCCGGACTCGGAGAATAGCCGAGACTTTCTGCGGGCAGCCTCCGTGTGCCAAAAATTAGTCACGCCATAGCCGCGCCAAAATTAGTGGCGCCCGAAGGTCGGAGTTCAAAAACCCCCCAGCGGAAAAATGAGCAAAAAATGGGTGGGCTATAGCCTTGCAGTGGGGCGTGGCGAGATTCGTCCTCCCGGACTCAGAATGGCCCGAGACTTTCTGCGGGCGGCCTCCGTGTGCCAAAAAAATTGGTCACAGCGCATGGCAGCCTTGAAATTAGTGCCCGAAGGTCAGGAGTACAAAACCCCACAGCGGAAAAATGGCCAAAAGCGGGTGGGCTATAGCCTTGGTGGGGGCGTGGCGAGGTTCGTCCTCCGGGATCAGAATGGCGAGACTTTGCGGGGCGCCCTCCGTGTGCCAAAAAAATTTGCACAGCAGGCGCGCAAAAATTGGCGCCCGAAGGTCGGGGTGCCAAAAAAGCGCCGCAGTGGAAAAATGGCCAAAAAAAGCGAGTGGGCTATAGCCTTGGTGGGGCGTGGCGAGTTCGTCCGCCCGGCCTCGGAATAGTCGAGACTTTGTGGGTGGCCTCTGTGTGCCTAAAATAGGCCTGAGGCACAGTCGTGCCCAAAAATTAGCGCCGAAGTCGGGTTGCAAAACTTCACAGCGGAAAAATGGCCAAAAGCAGGTGGGCTATAGCCTTGGTGGTGGGGCGTGGGGCGAGTTGGTCCTCCGGACTGAGAATGGCCGAGAATTTGCGGGCAGCCTCCGTGTGCCAAAAATAGCAAGCAGTCACAGCCGCGCCAAAAATTAGCGCCGAGGTTGGGGTGCCAAAACCCCAAGCGGAAAAATGGGCAAAAAATGGGTGGGCTATGCCTTGGTGGGCGTGGGCGAGTTCGTCACTCCGGACTCAGAATGGCCGAGACTGCAGCGGCCTCCGTGTGCCAAAAATGAGCAGTCACAGCCTTGCGCCCAAAAATTAGCGCCGAGGTTGGGGTGCCAAAATCCCCAGCTGGAAAAATTGCCAAAAGCAGGTGGGCTATAGCCTTGGTGGGAAGCGCAGGCGAGTTCGTCCGCGGACTCAGAGTACTCAAGACTTTGTGGGTGGCCTCATGTGCCAAAAATAGGCCACGGGCACAGCGTGTACCCAAAAATTAGCGCCCGAAGGTCAGGGTGCCAAAACCCCAGCGGAAAAATGGCCAAAAGCAAGTGGGCTATAGCCTTGGTGGGGCGTGGGCGGAGTTCTTCCTCCGGACTCGGAATGGCGAAACTTTGCAGGCGGTTTCCGTGTGCTAAAAAAGTAGGCAAAGAGGCATACTGTGGCGCCCAAAAAGTGCGCCCGAAGGTCAGGTGCAAAAACCCCAAGCGGATGGAAAATGGCCAAAAAGCGTGTGGGCTAAAGCAGGTGGGGAGTGGGTGAGACGTCCGCGGACTCGGAATTGCGAGACTGCGGCGGCCTCCGTGTGCCAAAAATAGGCCAGGCGCAGCGCTCCCAAAAAGTGGCGCCGAAGGTCGGGGGTGCCAAAACCCCAAGCGTGAAAATGGCCAAAAGCGAGTGGGCTATAGCCTTTGTAGGGCGTGGCGAGTAATTCGTCCGCGGACTCGGAATGGCCGAGACTTTGTGGGCAGCCTCCGTGTGATAAAAATAAAGCCATACAACAACCGCACCCAAAATTAGCGCCGAAGGTGGTGGCTCCCAGCGGAAAAATGGCCATGGTGGGCTATAGCCTTGGTGGTGGCGTGGGCGAGACCGTCCTCGGACTCGAATGGCCGGGAATTTCGCGGCGGCCTCCGTGTGCAAAAATTGAGTCACGCGTATGTAGCCGCATGAAAAAAATTAGCGGCCGAGGTGAAGTGCCAAAACCCCAGCGGAAAAATGGCCAAAGCGGGTGGAGCTATAGCCTTGAGTGGGGGCGTGGCGAGATTATTCCGCGGACTGGGTACTCAAGATTTTGTGGGTGGCCTCTGTGTGCCCAAAATAGGCCACGGGCACAGTCGTGCCCAAAAATTAGCACCCGAAGGTCGGGGTGCCAAAACCCAGCGGAAAAATGGCCATGGGTGGGCTATAGCGCTTGGTGGTGGCGTGGCGAGATTCGTCCTCCGGACTCAGAATGGCCCGGAGTGCGGGGCGGCCTCCGTGTGCCAAAAATAGGCAACGGTCACAGCCGCGCGCAAAGTGTTATGAGGTCGGGGGTGCAAAACCGCCCAGCGGAAAAATTGCCAAAAACAGGTGGGCTATAGCCTTGGTGGGGCGCAGGCGAAGTTCGTCGCGGACTGGAGTGGTCAAGACTTTGTGGGTGGCCTCATGTGCCAAAAATAGGCCACAGGCACAGCCGCACCCAAATTAGCGCCCGAAGGTCGGGGTGCCAAAACCCCCTGCAGAAAAATGGCCAAAAGCGAGTAGGCTATAGCCTTTGTCCAGGGGCGTAGGCGAGATTCGTCCGCATGGACTCGGAATAGCCTGAGACTTTGTGGGCAGCCTCCGTGCTTGATAAAAATGAGCCCACAAGCAACCACGCACCCAAAATTAGTGCGAAGGTCGGGATGCAAAACCCAAGCGGAAAAATGGCCAAAAGCGGGTGGGCTATAGCCTTGCTGGTGGCGTGGCGAGATTCGTCCTCCGGACTCGGAATGGCCGAAACTTTGCAGGCGGCTTCCGTGTGTGCTAAAAATAGGCCACAGGCATAGCCGCACAAATTACACGAAGGTCGGAGTGCAAAAACCCCAAGCGGAAAAATGGGCCAAAAAATGGGTGGGCTAAAGCCTTGGTGGGGCGCGGGCGAGAGTTAGAGTCCGCCAGACTCGGAATAGCCCGAGACTTTGCGGGGCGGCCTCCGTCTGCCAAAAATAGGCCCCAGGCACAGCCGCTCCCAAATATTAGCGCCCAAAGGTCAGGTGCCAAAACCCCAGTAGCGGAAAAATGGCCAAAAGCGTGTAGGCTAAAGCCTTGGTAGGCGTGAGGCGAGATCGTCCGCGGACGTCAGGTGCCGAGACTGCAGGCGGCCTCCGTGTGCCAAAAATAGGCCATGGGCACAGCCGCTCCCAAAGTGGCGCGAAGGTCGGGTGCAAAACCCCAGCGGAAAAATGGCCAAAAAGCAGAGTGGGCTATAGCCTTTGTAGGCGTGGGCGAGATTCGTCCGCGGACTCAGGGCCGAGACTGTGGGCAAGCCTCCGTGTGATAAAAATAGGCCATGGCCGCACAAAAATTAAGCGCCGAAGGTCAGGGTACCAAAACCCCAGCGGAAAAATGGCCAAAAAAGCGGGTGGGCTATAGCCTTGGTGGTGGGCGTGGGCGAAGAGGACCGTCCTCGGACTCGGAATGTGAAACTTTACAGGCGGCTTCCGTGTGCTAAAAATAGGCCCACGGGCATAGCAGCGTAAAAATTAGCGCCCGAAGGTCAGTGCAAAAACCCCAAAAGCGGAAAAATGGGTAAAAAATGGGTGGGCTAAAGCCTTGGTGGGGGCGCGGGCGAGTTGCGTCCATGAGACTCGGGAATAGCCCGAGAACTTTGCAGGCCGGCCTCCGTGGGATAAAGGTAGCCACGGGCACAGCACTCAAAAAGTAGCGTCCGAAGGTCGGTGCCAAAACCCCAGCGGAAAAATGGCCAAAAGCGGGTGGGCTATAGCCTTGGTGGGGCGTGGCGAGATTAAATCCGCCGGCCTCAGTTGAGTCCGAGACTTTGTGAGGTAGCCTCTGTGTGCCTAAAATAGAGCCACGGCCACAGCCACAAAAATTAGCGTCCGAAGGTCGGGGTGACAAAACCCCCCAGCGGAAAAATGGCCAAAAAACGGGTGGGCTATAGCCTTGGTGGTGGGCGTGGGCGAAGTTCGTCCTCCGGACTCAGAATGGCCCGAGAATTTGCATGCGGCCTCCGTGTGCCAAAAATTGGTCACGCGTATAGCCGCACCCAAAAAATAGCGCCCGAAGGTCGAAGTGTAAAAACCCCCCAGCGGAAAAAAGGGCCAAGCGGGTGAAGGCTATGCCTTGAGTAGGCGGCGTGGCGAGATTTGTCCGCGGACTCAGAATGGCCGAGACTTTGCGGGGCGGCCTCCGTGTACAAAAAAAGGCCACAGGCACGCCTTGAGCCCAAATTGGCGCCGAAGGTGAGTGCCAAAACCTAGCGGAAAAAATGGCCAAAAGCAGGTGGGTTATAGGCTTGGTAGGCGTAGGGCGAGATTAAATCCTCCCGGACTCAGAATCGAACTTTGCTGGCGGCCTCCGTGTGCCAAAATTGACCACGGGCAGAGCCGCGCCCTGTTTGTTAAAAGTCAGCGCCTTGAGGTCAAAGGTGCGAAAACCCATAATGGAAAAATGGCCAAAAGGAGTGGGCTATAGCCTTGGTGGGGCGTGTAGGCGAGTTCGTCCCTCCGGACTCGAGAATGGCCCAGGAGTCTTTGCACGGGCTGGCCTCCGTGTGACAAAAATTAGTCGCGCAGCGCATAGCCTTGCTTGCCAAAAATTAGTGCCCGAAGGTCGGGAGTGCAAACCAGCAGAAAAATGGCCAAAAGCGAGTGGGCTATAGCCTTGGTAGGCGTGGGCGAGACGATCCGCGGACTGGAATCAGCCGAGACTTTGTGGGCGGTCTCCGTGTGCCAAAATGGGCCACATTTACCCGTCCATAAAATTAGCGCCCGAAGGTCGGGTGCCAAAACCCAAGCGGAAAAATGGCCAAAAGCGGGTGGGCTATAGCCTTGGTAGGGCGTGGCGAGATTGTCGCCGGACTCAGGAATGGTCAAGACTTTGTGGGTGGCCTCCGTGTGCCAAAAATAGCCATAGCCACAGCAGCACTCAAATTAGCGCCCGAAGGTCGGGGTGCAAAACCCCAGTGGAAAAATGGCCAAAACGGGTGAGCTATGCGCCTTGGTGAGGCGTGGCGAGTTCGTCCTCCGGACTCGGGAATGACGAGTCTTTGCCGGCCTCCTATATAAGAGTTAGCCCACAGGCACAGCCGCACTCAAAAGTGAAAGCGTCCGAAGAGTCGGGTGCCAAAACCCCAGCGGAAAAATGGCCAAGCGGGTGGGCTAGCCTTGTGTGGTGGGGCGTGGGCGAGAGTTGAATCCGCCCGGCCTCGGATTGAGTCCGAGACTTTGTGGGTGGCCTCTGTGTGCCTGGAATAGTACGGCCACAGCCGCACCCAAAATTAGCGCAGGTCGGGGGTGCCAAAACCCCCAAGCGGAAAAATGGCCAAAGCAGGTGGGCTATAGCCTTGGTAGAGCGTGGGCGAGATTCCGCGGACTCGGAATGGCCGAGACTTTGTGGGCGGTCTCCGTGTGCCAAAAATGGGCCACGGGCACAGCCGTACCATAAAATTAGCGCCCGAAGGTCGGGGTGCCAAAACCACCATGCGGAAAAATGGCCAAAAGCGGGTGGAGCTATAGCCTTGGTGGGGCGTAGGCGAAGAGACCCGTCCGCGGACTCGGAGATAGTCCAAGACTGTGGGTGGCCTCCGTGTGCCAAAAATAGGCCATAGCCACAGCCGCACTCAAAAATTAGTGGCGCCTTGAAGGTCGGGGTGCCAAAACCCCAGTGGAAAAATGGCCAAAAAAGCGTGTGGGCTATAGCCTTGGCGGGCGTTAGCGAGATTAATCGTCGCCCGGACTCAGATAGCCCGAGTCTTTGTGGCGGCCTCCGTGTCTCCAAAAAATAGGCCGCGGGCACAGCCGTCTTAAAAATTAGCGCCGAAGGTGGGCTGCCAAAACCCACCAGCGGAAAAATGGCCAAAAGCGGGTGGGCTATAGCTGGTGGGGCGAAATGGGGCGAAGTTAAATCCGCCCGGCCTCAGATTAGTCCGAGACTGTGGGTGGCCTCTGTGTGCCTAAAATAGGCCACAGCCGCCACCACCTTTTAAAATAGCTTGAAGGTCAGGTGCAAAAACCCCAGCGGAAAAATGGGCAAAAAAAACGGGTGGGCCATAGCCTTGAGTGGGCGTGGGGCGAGATGGAATCGTCCGCGGACTCGAATAGCTCGAGACTTTGCGGGTGGCCTCCGTGTGCCAAAAAATAGGCCACGAAGGCACTGAGCCAAAAATTGGCGCCCGAAGGTGGGTGCAAAACTAAAGCGGAAAAATGGCCAAAAAACAGGTAGGCTATAGCCTTGATGGGAGGCGTGGGGCGAGTTCGTCCTCCCGGACTCAGAATGGCCGAGACTGCGGGCAACTCCGTGTGCCAAAAAGTTGGGTCACGCCCACACATGCCGCGCCCAAAATTAGAGCCCGAGGTCAGGTGCCAAACCCCAGCGGAAAAATGGCCAAATGGGTGGGCTATAGCCTTGGTGGGGCGTGGGCGAGATTCTTCCTCCGGACTCGGAATGGCCGAGAATTTGCACAGGCGGCCTTAACCGTGTGCTCAAAAATTAGTCACGCGTATGGCCTTAAAATAGCCTTGAGGTGGCAAAAAGCGGAAAAATGGGCCAAAACGGGTGGGCTATAGCCTTGGTGGCGGCGTGAAATGGCGGATTTGTCCCAGGACTCAGAATAGCCCGAGACTTTGCGGCGGCCTCTGTGTATTAAAAAAATAGACCAAGGCTCAGCGAGCAAGTGCGCCGAAGGTCGGGGTGCCAAAACCCCAAAGCGGAAAAATGGCAAAAAGCGGGTGGGTTATAGGCTTGAGTGAAGGGCGTGGCGAACCGTCCTCCGGACTGAGAATGGCCGAGGCTGCGAAGGCGGCCTCCGTGTGCAAATTGCCCGGGCAGAGCCGCCCAAAAAGTCGCCGAAGGTCGGGTGCGAAAACCACAGTGGAAAAATGGCCAAAAGAGGTGGGCTATAGCCTTGGTGAGGTGGGGCGAGATTCGTCAACGGACTCGGGAATATTACCAGAGACTTTGCAGGGGCTGACCTCCGTGTATGCCAAAAATAGGCCTGAGGCACAGCCGTACCCCAAAATTAGCGCCCGAAGGTCGAGTGCAAAACCACCAGCGGAAAAATGGCCAAGCGGGTGGGCTATAGCCTTGGTGGGGCGTGGCGAGTTCGTCCGCGGACTCAGATAGTCGAGACTTTGTAGGTGGCCTTCGTGTTCCAAAAATGGGCCCACAGCCCGAAGCCCGCACTCAAAAGTGGCGCCCGAAGGTCGAAGTGCAAAACTGATGGAAAAATGGCCAAAAGCAGGTGGGCTATAGCCTTGGTGGGGGCGTGGCGGAGATTCGTCCGCCGGACTCGGAATGGCCGAGACTCCTGGCGGCCTCCGTGTACCAAGAATAGAGCCACCTGGCACAGCGTGCCCAAAATTAGCGCCCGAAAGGTCGGGGTGCCAAAAACCAGCAGAAAAATGGCAAAAGCGGGTGAGGCTATAGTGCTTGAGTAGGGCGTGGGCGAGGTCGTCCTCCGGACTCATAATGGCCGAGCACAAGCTTACTGCGGGCCTCCATTAATGCCAAAATTAGTGTGCACTTATAGCCAAAATCAGCGCCGAGTCAGGGAGCTCCCAGCGGAAAAATGGCCAAAAGCAGGTGGGCTATAGCGGAGGTGTAGGGGCGTGGCGAACTTCGTCCTCCGGAATCAGAATGGCCGAGACTTCTGCGGGCTGCCTCCGTGTGCAAGAATTGGCCACAGGGCAGGCAGCCAAACCCTTAAAAGTGGCGCCCGAAGAGGTAGTGCCAAAACCGCAGTGGAAAAATGGCCAAAAACGGGTGGGTTATAGGCTTGGTAGGGGCGTGGCGAAGTTCGTCCTCCAGAGACTCAGAATGGCCTAGTCTTTGCGGGGGACCCGGCCTCCGTGGTCTAAAAATTGGCCACGGGCATGCACTCAAAAATTAGCGTCAGGTCGGGGTGCCAAAAGCTCCCAGCGGAAAAACAGCCATGGGTGGGCTAGCCGGTGGGGCGTAGGCGAGGTAATCGTCCGTCCGGCCTGGAGATAGTCCGAGACTTTGTGGGTGGCCTCTGTGTGCCTAAAATGAGGCCATGGCCACAGCGCACCCAAGAGTAGCGCCGAAGACCGGGTGCCAAAACCCCAGCGGAAAAATGGCCATGGGTGGGCTATAGCCTTGTAGTGGTGGCGTGGGCGAAGATTCGTCCTCCCGGACTCAAGATGGCCCGGGAGAATTTGCGGGCGGCCTCGTGTGCCAAAAATTGGTCATGCGTATAGCCGCGCCCAAATAGCGCCGAAGTGGTCTTGCCCAGCGGAAAAATGGGCAAAACGGGTAGGCCATAGCCTTGGTAGGCGTGGCGAGGTAAATGTCCGCGGACTCGGAATGGCTCGAGACTGCGGGTGGCCTCCGTGTGTGCCCAAAAATAGGCCGCAGGCACAGCCCAAAGTAGTGGCGCCCGAAGGTCGGGGTGCCAAAACCCCAAAGCGGAAAAATGGCTTCAAAAAACAGGTAGGCTATAGCCTTGAGTGGTAGGGCCGTGGGCGAAGTTCGTCCCGGACTCCGACTCGGCCGAGACTTCTTGGGCAACCTCCGTGTGTAAATTTATCACGCTTACATAGCCCGCGCCCAAAAATTAGAGCCAGGTCAGGGGTGCAAAACCCCCCAGCGGAAAAATGGCCAAAAAACGTGTGGGCTATAGCCTTGGTGGGGGCGTTGGCGGAGTTAAATCCGCCCGGACTCCGGAATGGCCGAACTTTGCGGGCAACCTCCGTGTGCAAAAATATATCACCCAGCTTTATAGTAAAATTAGCGCCAGGTGGGTGCCAAAACCCCAGTGGAAAAATGGCCAAAAGCGTGTGGGCTATGGCCTTGGCGGGCGTTAGCGAGATTCGTCCGCGGACTTCGGAGATGGCCCGAGTCTTTGTGGTAAGCCTCCGTGTGTGCCAAAAATAGGCCCGCAGGCACAGCCGTGCCCAAAATTAGCGCCCGAAGGTCGGGCTGCAAAACCACCAGCGGAAAAATGGCCAAAAGCGGGTGGGCTATAGCCTTGAGTGGGGCGTGGCGAGATTCGTCCGCCGGCCTCGGAATGGTCCGAGACTTTGTGGGTGGCCTCTGTGTGCCTAAAATATGAGCACAGTCGTTCCCAAAAATTAGCACCCAAAGGTCGGGTGCGAAAACCCCAAGCGGAAAAATGGCCAAAAACAGGTGAGGCTATCGCCTTGGTGGTGGCGTAGGCGAGATTAAATCCTCGGACTCAGAATAGCCCGAGGTGCGGGGCGGCCTCCGTGTGCATACCCAAAAATGAAGCCAGGTCACAGCCGCGCCCAAAAGTGGCGCCGAAGTCGGGGTGCCAAAACCCCCCCAGCGGGTGCCAAAAACGAGGTGGGCTATAGCCTTGGTAGGTAGCGCGGGCGAGATTAAATCCCGCCCGGAATGAAATTACTCAAGACTTTGTGGGTGGCCTCTGTGTGTGCCAAAAATAGGCCCACTGCCTCACCCAAAAATTAGCGCCGAAGGGGTGCAAAAAACCCCCAGCGGAAAAATGGCCCAAAAAAGCTTAGTGGGCTATAGCCTTGGTAGGGCGTGGGCGAGTCGTCACTGGAATGGCCGAGACATTGGGCTGCGTCCGTGTGTGCTAAAAATAGCCCGCAGGCAAATCGCGCCCAAATTAGCCCGAAAGGTTGGGTAAAACCCCCAGCGGAAAAATGGGATAAAAGCAGGTAGGCTATAGCCTTGGTGGGCGTAGAGGCGAGTTCGTCCGCGGACTGGAGATCGAGACTTTGCAGAGCTGACCTCCGTGTGTACCAAAAATGAGCCACGGGCACACCGTGCCAAAAATTAGCGCCCGAAGGTTACGGGTGCAAAACCCACCAGTGGAAAAATGGCAAAAAAAAGTATGAGTGGGCTATAGCCTTGGTGGGGCGTGGCGAGATTCGTGCCCGGACTGGGAATGCTTGAGACTTTGCGGATGGCCTCCATTGCAAAATAAACGGTCACAGCAGCACTTGCGTAGAAAGGTCGGGGTGCCAAAACCCCCAGCGGAAAAATTGCCAAAAACGGGTGGGCTATGGCAGCTTGAGTAAGAGCGGGCGAGTTCCTCACGCCGGACTCGGGTGGACTTTGTCGGTGGCCTCTGTGTGCAAAATAGGCCACAGGGCCGCCCAAAATTAGCCCGAAGGTCAGGGTGCAAAACCCAGCAGAAAAATGGCCAGTGGGCTTGGCTATATATGGTGAGTAGGCGAGATTCTTCCCTCCGGACTCGGAATGGCGCGAAAACTTTGCAGTGCCCAGCTTACGTGTGCTAAAAGTAGGCCACGGGCATAGCCTTGGCGCCCAAAATTAGCGCCGAAAGGTCAGAGTGCAAAAACTAGCGGAAAAATGGGCAAAAAATGGGTGGGCTATAGCCTTGGCGGGGCGCGGGCGAGATCGATCGCGGCCCAGACTCGGAATGGCCCGAGACTCTTTGACACTCCTTCTGCCAAAAATAGGCCCACCCAGGCACAACCGCTCCCAAAAAATTTAGCACCCGAAGGTCGGGGAGTTCTTACGGCTTAGCTGGGCGTAGCCAAAACTAGGAAAATGGGGGCTAAAGCCTTGGTGGGGCGTGGGCGAGATTCGTCATGCGGACTGGAATGGCCGGGACTTCACGGCGGCCTCGTAATGCCAAAAATAGGCCACCAGGCTGCTGCTCCCAAAAGTAGAGGTGCGTGGTGCAAAACCCCAGCGGAAAAATGGCCAAAAGCAGTGGGCTATAGCCTTGAGTGGGCGTGGGCGAAGTTCATCCGCCGGACTCGGAATAGCCCGAGACTTTGCGGGCGGCCTCCGTGTACCAAAAATAGGCCATGGGCACAGCCGTGCCTAAAATTAGCGCCAGGTCGGGGTGCCAAAACCCACCAGTGGAAAAATGGCCCAAGCAGAGTGGGCTATAGCCTTGGTGGGGGCGTGGCGGGTCGTCCCTCCGGACTCAAAATAGCAGCGAAGAATTTACGGATGGCCTCCGTGTGTGCCAGCAGTGCAGCCGCGCCAAAAGGTAGCTCCCGAGGTGGTGCAAAACCCCAAGCGGAAAAATTGCAAAAAACAGGTGGGCTATAGCCTTGAGCAGGCGCAGGCGAGATGCGTCCGCGGACTACGGGGAGTACTCAAACTTTGTGGGTGGCCTCTGTGTGTGCAAAAATAGCCATGGCACCAGCCCGCACCAAATTAGCGCCCGAAGGTCAGGTGCCAAAACCCCTCAAGCGGAAAAATTGCCAAGCGAGTGGGCTCATAGCCTTGGTGGGGAGCCTTGTTTGAGGGCGGGGCGGAAGGCGAAGTTCTTCCTCCCGGACTGGAAGTCCGTCCGGCCGAAACTGTTTCCGTGTTACATGTAGCCCAGGCAGTGGCCGTGCCCAAAGTGGCTTTACCCAAAAATTAGTGAAGTGAAGGTGAAAAAAAAACCAACGGAAAAATGGGCAAGTGACCTCCGATAAACCGAAATGGAAAGTATGCGGGCACTATAGCACTTATGGCCCAGGTAGGAGTAGCGGGCGAGATTGATTCGTCGCAGGCTGGAGACTCACAGCAGAATTAGCCCGGAGCTGCGGGCGGCCTCCCTTCTCGGCTCAAAAATGAGCTGTACCAAAAGACTAGGCACACACCAAAATTAGCGCCGAGTCGGGTGCAAAAACCTCAGCGGAAAAATTGGCCAAAAATGGGTGGGCCTGGAATAGGTGGCCCGGGCGCGGGCCGAAGTCCGTCCGCAAATGAGGAGCCTCGAGATGTTAAGTCAGGTGAGAGACTTTGCGGAAGGCGGCCTTTCTACCAAAAATGGGCACCTCGGTAAGGTTCAGGCAAAAAAGAAATCTCGCCAGACTCGGAATAGCCTGAGACTTTCGGGCGGCCTCCTTCTGCCAAAAAATGGGCCATGGGCTGGCAGCTCCCAAAAATTAGCAGCTCCCGAAGGTGGGGTGCCAGGAAAAAACCCCCAGCAGAAAAATGGCCAAAAGCAGAGTGGGCTATAGCCTTGAGTAGGGGGTGTGGCGGGTAAATCCGCCCGGACTCGGAATGGCGCGAAAACTTTGCAGGCGGCTACGTGTGCTAAATAGGCCCCTGACGCCCGCATAGCGCGCCTTGGCAAAAATTAGCGCCAGAAGGTGGGTGCAAAAACCCCAAGCGGAAAAATGGGCATTAAAAAATGGAACAGGTGGGCTATAGCCTTGAGCGAAGCGTGGCGAATCAAAATCCGCCAGACTTCGGAATGGCCGAGACTTTGCGGGTGACCTCCTTCTGCCAAAAATAGGCCAGCCCAGGCACAGCCTGTGGCTCCCAAAGTAGCACCCGAAGGTGGTGCCAAACCCCACGGAAAAATGGCCAAAAACATGTGGGCTAAAGCCTTGGTGGGCGTGGCGAAGATTCGTCCGCCGGACTCGAATAGAGTTTTTCGGGACTTTGCGGGCTGACCTCAAGTGTGCCAAAAATGAGCCACAGGCATAACTGCTCCCAAAATTAGTACCCACTTGAAGGTCGTGGTGCCAAAACCCCCTGCGGAAAAATGGCCAAAAGCATGAGTGGGCTATAGCCTTGGTGGAGGCGTGGGGCGAGGATCGTCCGCGGACTGAATGGCCCGAGACTGTGGGCCTGGCCTCCGTGTGCCAAAATAGCTCATTACGCCCACCCAGGCACAGGTGTCTCCTTATAAAAATTAGTAGTAGCCGAAGTGGGGTGCCAAAACCCACCAGTGGAAAAATGGCCAAAAAAGCGAGTGGGCTATAGCCTTGGTGGGGGCATGGCGAGAAGTTCTTCCTCGGACTCGGAATGGCCAAGCAACTTTGCAGAAGGCGGACTTTGTGTCTAAAATAAGCCACAGGCATACGCCAAAAATTAGGCGCCCAAAGAAGAACAGTCCCTGTGCAAAAACCCCCAAGCCTTGGAAAAATGTTGGATGGGTAGGCACTATAGCCTTGGCGGCGTGCGGCGAAATTAAATCCGCGGACTCGGGAATAGCCCGACACTTTGCGGGCAGCTTCCCGTGTGTGCTAAAAATAGGCCACGCATGGCCGCGCCCAGAACGCAAAAATTAGCGCCCGAAGGTCGGAGTGCAAAAGCCCCAAGCTGAGGAAAAATGGGCAAAAAACTGGTGGGCTATAAGCCTTGGTGAGAGCATGGCGAAGTTCTTCCTCCGGACTCGGAATGGCCCAAAACTTTGCGAAGGCGGCTTCCGTGTGCTAAAAATAGGCCCAGGCATAACCCGCGCCAAAATTCGCGCCGAAGGTGGTCACCCCAGCGGAAAAATGAGCAAAAAGCGGTATGTCGGTGGGCATTCTATAGCCTTGGCAAGGCGTGGCGGTCGTCGCGGACTCAGATGGCCGACACTGAAGGCAGCTTCCGTGTGCAAAAATGAGCCGCAGGCACTGTGAACCGCTCCAAAATTAGCACCGAAGGTTGTGGTGTAAAACCCCATGTGGGCGGAAAAATCTCAAAAGCGGGTGGTCAGCTATACCCTTGGTAGGCGTGGGCGAAGTTGAGACCAAATCCGCCGGACTCAGGAAGGAATGGCCGAGACTTTGCACGGGCTGCGTCCCTGTGCTAAAAATAGGCCACGGGCAGAGCGCGCCCAAAAATTAGCGCCGAGTCGGAGTGCAAAAACCCCAAATGGAAAAATGGGCAAAAGCAGGTGGGCTAAGCCTGTAACAGGTGAAAGTGGGGCGTGGCGGATTAAATCCGCGGACTCGGGGTTCAATAGCCGACACTTTGGGCAGCTGTCGTGTGAATCACTAAAAATAGGCCAGGCATGCGCGTAAAATTAGCGCCGAAGGTCAGGTGCAAAACTAAGTGGAAAAATGGGCAAACAGCGGTGGGGCTATAGCCTTGGTGAAGCGTGGTGAGATTCGTCGCCCGGACTCGGAATAGCCGCGACGGAGACTTTCCTTGCCCGGCCTCCGTGTGCAAAAACACCCAGCGCTGGCACAGCGCTCCCAGATTAGTGAAAGATTGTGGGTGCAAAAGCCCCAATAGCGGAAAAATGTCCCAAAAAACGGGTGGGCTATACCCATGGTAGGCGTGGGCGAGTTAAATTCGTCCGCGGACTAAGGAATAGCCAGACTTCTGCGGGCTGCGTCCGTGTAATGCTAAAAATAGGCCCACGGGCAGAGCCGCGCCCAAAAATGTAGCGCCGAAGGTCGGAGTGCAAAAACCCCAAGCGGAAAACTCTGAAATGCAAAAAAGCGGGTGGAGCTATAGCCTTGGTAGGCGTGGCGAGATTCGTCCGCGGACTCGGAATGGCCGAGGAACTTTGCGGGCGGCCTCCGTGTGTGTGCCAAAAATAGAGCCAGCAGGCTGCTTCGTGCCTAAAAATTAGCGCCTTGAGAGGTCGGTGTGCAAAACCCACCAGTGGAAAAATGGCCTTGTCATAGTGAGCTATAGCCTTGAGTGGGGGCGTGGGGCGAGATTCGTCCTCCGGACTCAGAATAGCCCGAGACTTTGGGGATAGCCTCCGTAATATGCCAAAAATAGCATGATCTGCAGCATGCAGCAAAAATTAGCTCGAAAGTCGGGTGCAAAACCCCAGCGGAAAAATTGCCAAAAAACAGGTGGGCTATAGCCTTGGTGGGGCGCGGGCGAGGTTAAATCCGCGGACTGGAGGTACTCAAGACTTTGTGGGTGGCCTCTGTGTGCAAAAATAGGTAAAAACACCCAGGCACAGCCGCACCAAAATTGCGCGCCCGAAGGTCGGGTGCCAAAACCCCAGCGGAAAAATTGCCAAAAGCGAGTGGGCTATAGCCTTGGTAGGGGGCGTGGGCGGATTCTTCCTCGGACTCGGAATGGCGAAACTTTGTAGGCGGCTTCCGTGTTCTAAAAATAGACCACGGCGAGCATAGCCGTACCCAAAAATTATCGCCAGAAAGTCAGATTAGAAAAAAACCCCAGCGGAAAAATGGGCAAAAAATGGGTAGGCTATAGCCTTGGTGGGCGCGGGCGAGGCCCGTCCGCCAGACTCGGGTGGCCCCGAGACTTTGCGGGCGGCCTCCTTCTGCCAAAAATAGTCCCACGGGCACAGCCGCTCCCAAAAATTAGCGCCCGAAGGTGGAATTTCAAAACCCCAAGCGGAAAAATAGCCAAAAGCGTGTGGGCTAAAGCCTTGGTGGGGCGTGGCGGTTGAGATTCGTCCGCCGGACTCGGAATGGCGCGCGGACTTTGCGGGCAGCCTCCGTGAAAATGTGCCAAAAAAGCAGGCCCGCGAGGCTGGCACTCCCAAAAATTAGTGCCGAAGGTCGTGGTGCCAAAACCCCAAGCGGCAAAATGGCCAAAAAAGCAGTGGGCTATAGCCTTGGTAGAGGCGTGGGCGGATGTCATCCCTTCGGACTGGAATGGCCCGAGACTTTGCGGGCGGCCTCCGTGCCAAAAAATAGGCCACGGGCACAGCATGACCTAAGTGCGCCGAAGACCGGTCGGGGTACCAAAACCCACCAGTGGAAAAATGGCCCAAAAAGCAGTGGGCTCATAGCCTTAGTGAGTAGAGGCGTGGGCGGGTTCGTCCGCCGGACTCGGAATAGCCCGAGACTTTGGAGGCGGCCTCCGTGTGCCAAAAATAGGCCTTGAGGCACAGCCGTGCCTAAAAATTAGCGCCCGAAGGTCAGGGTGCAAAACCCTTTAACAGAAAAGCAGAAGAAATGGCCAAAAGCAGAAGTGGGCTATAGCAGCGGTGGGGGTGTGGGCGAGACCGTCCGCGGACTCGGAATAGCGAAACTTGCAGGCGGCTTCACATTAATATGTGCTAAAAATAGAGCCATGAAGGCAGCGCTTTAAATTAGCCTTGAAAGTCGGAGTGCAAAAACCCCAAGCGGAAAAATGGGCAAAATGGGTGGGCTATGCAACAGCCTTGGCGGCGGGCGTGGCGAGATTAAGTCCACTTTGGACTCAGATAGCCCGACCGCCTGCGGGCAGCTTCCGTGTGCCAAAAATAGAGCATGGCATGATCACAGCCGCGCAAAATTAGCTCGAAAGGTCGGGGTGCCAAAACCCCAGCGGAAAAATTGCCAAAAAACAGGTGGGCTATAGCCTTGGTAGGGCGCATGTGGCGGTTAGATCCGCGGACTCGGAGTACTCAAGACTTTGTAGGTGGCCTCTGTGTGCAAAAAATAGGCCACGGGCACAGCCGCACCCAAAAATTAGCGCCCGAAGTTGAGTCAGGGGTGCAAAACCCCTCTAGCAGTGATGAAAAATTGCAAAAAAGCAGAGTAGGCTATAGCCTTGGTAGAGGCGTGGGAAGTTCTTCCTCTCGAGACTCGGAATGCCTGGCAGAGAAACTTTATCAGTAACTTAGTGTGCTAAAAATACAGGCATAGCCGTGCCCAAAATAGTGTTGCGCCCGAGGTGGGTGAAAAAAACCCCAAGCGGAAAAATGGGCAAAAATGGGTGGGCTATAGCCTTGGTAGAGGCGGCGAGCGAGTTCGTCCCAGCCAGACTGGACCGGGAATAGCCCGAGACTTTGCAGGCGGCCTCCTTGCAAAATAAGATCTCCCAGGCCGCTCCCAAAGGCTAGTCGCGCCCGAAAGGTGAGTGCCAAAACCCCAGCGGAAAATGGCTTAAAGCGCGTGTGGCCTACAAAGCCTTGAGTGGGGCGTGGGCGGGATCGTCCGCCCCGGACTCGGAATGGCAGCGGGACTGCG
Organism: Citrus mangshanensis; assembly: GCA_030449895.1. Taxonomy (NCBI): domain Eukaryota; kingdom Viridiplantae; phylum Streptophyta; class Magnoliopsida; order Sapindales; family Rutaceae; genus Citrus; species Citrus mangshanensis. The sequence goes on along the minus strand of JASUUJ010000230.1, from coordinate 6,840 downwards.
GGCGGCCTCCGTGTGCCGCAAAAACAGGCCACAGGCTGCTTCTCCCAAAAAGTTAGTGCCGAAGGTCGTGGTGCCAAAACCCCAAAGTGACCAATGGAAAAATGGCCAAAGCGAGTGGGCTATAGCGCTTGGTGAGAGGCGTGGGCGAGTTCGTCCGCCCGGACTCGGAATGGCCCGAGACTTCCGAGCGGCGTCCGTGTGCAAAAATAGGCCACGGGCACAGCCGTGCCTAAAAATTAGCGCCCGAAGGTAAGGTGCAAAACCCACCAGTGGAAAAATGGCCAAAAAGCATGAGTGGGCTATAGCCTTGGTGCAGGCGTGGCGGCGTCCTCCGGACTCAGAATAGCCGAGACTTTGGGTGACCTCCGTGTGCCAAAAATGAGCCGGTGGCCACAGCAGCCCTTTAAAAATTAAGCGCCGAGTCAGAGTGCAAAAACCCCAAGCGGAGGAAAATTGCCAAAAAACTTGTTGGCTATTGCCTTGGTAGAAGCGCGTGGGGCGAGATTCGTCCGCGGACTCGAAATTCTCAAGACTATGTAGGGTGTAGCCTCTGTGCCAAAAATAGGCCGGGCACAGGCACCAGCACCCAAAAATTAGCGCCCGAAGGTCAGGGTGCCAAAACCCCAGCGGAAAAATGGCCAAAAGCGGTAGGCATTGCCTTGGTGGGCGTGGGCGAGTTCTTCCCCTCCCGGACTTCGGAATGGCCCCGAAACTTTGCAGGCGGCTTCCGTGTAACGCTACAAAAAATAGGCCCACCCAGGCATAGCCGCGCCCAAAAATTAGCGCCCGAAGGTCAGGTGCAAAAACCCCAGCGGAAAAATGTGCAAAATGGGTGGGCTGGCACTGCTTGGCGTGAGCGTGGCGAGATTATCGTCACCGGACTGGAATAGCCCGACACTTTAGCAGGCAGCTTCCGTGTGCTAAAAATAAGGCCACGGGCATGAGCTGTGCCCAAAATTAGCCCGAGGTCAGGTGAAAAAAACCCCAGCGGAAAAATGGGCAAAAAATGGGTGGGCTATAGCCTTGGTGGGGCGCAGCGAGGCGAGATTAAATCCGCCAGACTCAGAATGTGCCGAGACTTTGCGGGCGCCTCCTTCTGCCAAAAATAGTCCACAGGCACAGCCGCTCCCAAAAATTAGTGCCCCGAGGTCAGGTACCAAAACCCCAAGCGGAAAAATAGCTGCAAAAAACGTGTAGGCTGAAGCCTTGGTAGAGGCGTGGCGGGTCGTCCAAGCGGACTCCCGGAATGGCGCAGGACTTTGCAGGGCGGCCTCCGTGTGCCAAAAACAGGCCACGAGCACAGCTGTTCTTTCCCAAAGTGGTGCGAGAAGGTCGTGGTGCCAAAACCCCCAAAGCGGAAAAATGGCCAAAAAAGCAGTGGGCTATAGCCTTGGTGGGCGTGGGCGAGGTGCGTCACGGACACGGAATAGCCCGAAGAGACTTTGCGGGCGGCCTCCGTGTCCCAAAATGAGCCAAATGAGCCCGCAGCACAGCCGTGCCTAAAAATTAAGCGCGCCGAAGGTCAGGGTGCCAAAACCCACCAGTGGAAAAATGGCCAAAAGCTTGAGTGGGCTATAGCCTTGGTGGGCGTAGGCGGTCGTCCTCCCGGACTCCAAAATAGCCCGAGACTGCGGGCCAGCCTCCGTGTGCCAAAAATAAGGCAACATCTGGCGTAACGCGCCCAAAAATTAGCACCAAAGGTCGGGGAGTGCCAAAACCCCATGGAAAAATTGCCAAAAACAGGTAGGCTATAGCCTTGGTAGAGCGCGGGCGAGGTTAAATCCCGCGGACTCGAAATTCTCAAGACTTGTGTAAGGTGGCCTCTAGCCAGCTGCAAAAATGAGCCCATGACTGTGCACCAAATTAGCGCCGAAGGTCAGGTGCAAAACCCAAGCTCCAGCGGAAAAATGGCCAAAAGCAGTGGGCTAGGCTATAGCCTTTGTAGGGGCGTAAGGCGAAGGTTCTTCCTCGGACACCGGAATAATCGAAACTTTGCAGGCGGCTTCCGTTGTGCTAAAAATAAGACCCACAGGCATAGCCGCACCCAAAAATTAGCGCCCGAAGGTCAGGTGCAAAAACCCCAGCGGAAAAATGGGCAAAAATGGGTGAGCTATAGCCTTGTGTGAGGCGTGGGCGAAGTTCGTCCCATGACTGGAATAGCCGGCCACTTTCGCAGGTGGCTTCCGTGTGTGCTAAAAATGAGCCATAGCAGGCATAACCCTTAAAATTAGCGCCCGAAGGCCAGTGCAAACTTGCATGGAGAAAAATAGGCAAAAAACGGGTGAGCTATAGCCTTGGTGGGGCGTGGGCGGAGAGTTAAGTCACTTTGGACTCAGAATGACCGAGACTGCGCGGGCGGCCTCCGTGTGCCAAAAATAGGCCACGGACACAGCAGCCTCCCAAGAGCCAGCGCCAGGGTTGTGGTGCCAAAACCCCATGGAAAAATGTCAAAAAGCAGATTGGGATATACCCTTGGTGGGGCGTGGGCGAAGTTCTTCCGCGGACTTGGAGATAGCCAAGACTTTGTAGGCTGCGTCCGTGTGCTAAAAATAGGCCAGGCAGAGCCCGACCAAAAATTAGTGAAGGTCAGGTGCTAAACCCCAGCGGAAAAATGGGCAAAAAGCGGGTGGGCTATAGCCTTGGTGGGCGTGGGCGAAGTTCGTCCGCCGGACTCAGGACCAGCCCGAGACTGCGGCGGCCTCCGTATGCCAAAAATAGGCCTGAGCTGGCAGAGTAGCAGAGGTTAGCGCCCGAGGTCAGGGTGCCAAAACCCACCAGTGGAAAAATTGCCATGAGTGGGCTATAGCCTTGGTGGGGCGTGGCGAAGTTCTTCCTCCGGACTCGGAATGGCGAAACTTTGCAGGCGGCTTCCGTGTACTAAAAATAGGCCACGGGCATAGCCTCGCCAAATTAGCGCCCGAGTGGAGTAAAACCCCAGCGGAAAAATGGGCAAAAATGGGTAGGCTATAGCACAGGTGAGCGTGGCGAGATTAATCATGAGACCCGAATAACCCAGGGACTGCGGGCGGCCTCAAATGTGCCAAACAAACCCACAGGCACAACCGTACATAAAAAATTAGCACCCGAGTCAGGGTGCAAAACCCTGATGGAAAAAATGGCCAAAAAAGCGAGTGGGCTATATAGCCTTGGTGGGGGCGTGGGCGAAGTTAACTCCTCCGGACTGCGGAATGGCCCGAAGCTTTGCAGGCGGCCAGGTAATGCTAAATAGGCCACGGAGCATAAGCAGCGCCAAAAATTAGCGCCCGGGAGGTCGGAGTGCAAAAACCCCAAGCGGAAAAATGTGCACAAATGGTGGGCTATAGCCTTGGTGGGGGCGTGGGCGAAGTTCGATCACCGGACTCGGAGCGCCCGGAGACTTCAAACTCCGTCATGCCAAAAATAAGCCCGCGAGCTGGCGATGCCACACAAAAATTAACGCCAGTGAGTGCAAAACCACCAGTGGAAAAATGGCCACTTGGAAGTGGCTATATAGCCTTGGTAGGCGTGGCTGAGACCGTCCTCCGGACTCGAATGGCCGAGGCTCTGGCGGCCTCCATATATGCCAAATAGGCCTGACTGCCGTGCCTAAAAATTAGCCGAAGGTCGGGGTGCCCAAAGCCTGATGGAAAAATAGCCCCAGCAGCAGGTGGGCTATAGCCTTGGTGGGGGCGTGGGAGAAGTTCTTCTCGGACTAGGAATGTTTGAACTTGCAGTGGCTTAGTGTGCTAAAATAGGCCGCAGGCATGGCACCCCAAAATTAGCGCCCGAAGGTCGGAGTGCAAAAACCCCAAGCGGAAAAATGAGCCATGAATTGGGCTATAGCCTTGAGTAGAGCGTCGTAGTTGAATCCGCGGACTCGGAATGGCAGAAGGCTGCAAGGCCCAGCCTCGTGCTGCAAAAAAATAGGCAGGCCGGCCCGTGCCATAAAAATTAGCCAGAAGAGTCCAGGTGCAAGCCCTGGTGGAAAAATGGCCAAGCAGTAGGCTATAGCCTTGGTGGGGCGTAGAGGCGAGATTCGTCCTCCGGACTCAAAATAACCCAAGACTTTGCGAGACGGCCTCCAAATGCAAAAAAATTTATCCTGTGCCTGCTTGCTTTTAAAAATAATCAAGCGCCCTGAAGGTGGGGGTGCAAAACCCCTTGACGGAAAAATGGCCAAAAACGTGTGGGCTATAGCCTTGAGTGGGGCGTGGGCGAAATTCGTCTGTGGGACTGGAAATAGCCGGGAAATACTTTGAATGCGGCCTCAGGTGTACTAGAAATGAGCCACCCGGGCACAGTCGCGCCAAAGTCGCGCCCGAAGGTCGGTGCCCAAAACCCCAGCGGAAAAATGGCCATGGTGGGCTATAGCCTTGGCTGGGAGTGTAGTAAGTGGTCGTCATGAGACTGGAGATAGCCCGAAACTGCGGGGAGGCAGCTAAATGTCTAAAATAAACCACAAAGGCAGCATATGTATTAAAAATTAAGCGCTTGAAAGATCAGTGCAAAAACCCCAAGCGGAAAAATGGTAAGCAGATTTGGGCTATAGCCTTGGTAGGCGTGGCGAGGTGTGATCCCGCGGACACGGAATGGCGAGACTGCGGGGCGGCCTCCGTGTACCAAAAAAAAAAGCCGACCCGCAGGCACAGCTGCTCCCAAAAAATTAGCGCCCGAAGGTCGTGGTGCCAGAAACCCTAGCGGAAAAATTGCAAAAGCGGAGTGGGCTCGCCTTGAGTGGGCGTAGGCGAAGTTCGTCCCGCCGGACTGGGAATGGCGAGACTGCAGGCGGCTTCGTGTACTAAAAATAAATATGGCATATGTCTTAAAAATTAGCGCAAAGGTCGGAGTCACAAAACTCCATGAAGCTCGACCATGGTGCGGCTTCTCTCGCCTTAGCCAAGGCGCGAGGCGGTGGAATCCACGCCCGGTCTCGGAATAGCGGGACTTTGCGGGCGGCCTCCGTGTGCCAAAAATGAGCCCTTGCGCACGTGTGCAAAAAATTAGCACCCGAAGGTCGTGGTGCAAAACCCCCAACGCGGAAAAATGGCCAACGTGAGCTATAGCCTTGAGTGGGCGTGGGTGAAGTTCGTCCGCTGGACTTGGAATGGCCCGATACTGCGGGGCCCGGCCTCAATGTGCGAAATGAGCCACGGGCACAGCCACGTAAAAATTAGCACCGAAGGTCGGGGTGCCAAAACCCACCAGCGGAAAAATGGACAAAAGCAGGTGGGCTATAGCCTTAGGAGTGGGGGCGTGGGCGAGTTCATCCGCGGGACTCGGAGTGGCTCGACACTTTGTGGGTGGCCTCCGTGTGCAAAAAAATTGGTCGCAGCGCATAGCCGCGCCCCAGTCGCGCCCGAAAGGTCGGGTGCCAGAAGCAGCGAGAAAATGGCCAAATGCGAGTGGGCTATAGCCTTGGTGGGGCGTGGGCGAAGTTCTTCCTCCGGACTCAGAATGGCCGAGACTTAGCGGGCGGAGCTCCATCATGTAAGAAATTGGTGCGCGCCTGGCACCGACAAAGAGCAAGCGCCCGAAGGTCGGGGTTCAAAACCCCAGCGGAAAAAATGGCCAATGCGGAGGTGGGCTACATAGCCTTAGTGGGGGAGAGAGGCGAGATCGTCATGAGACTCAGATTGGCCGAACTTTCGCGGCGGCCTCCGTCAATGTAAAAATTAGTCACAACGCATAGCCTTAAAGTGGCATGAAAGTCAGAGGTGGCAAAACCCCGGAAAATGGCCAAAAGCGTGTAGGCTAAAGCCTTGGTGGCGTAGGCTGAAGTTAAATCCATGGACTAAAGGCAGCCGAAGACTGCGGGCGGCCTCCGTGTGCCAAAAATAGGCCACGGGCACAGCCGCTCCCAAAAATTAACGCCATGAGTCGGGGTGCCAAAACCCCAATGGAAAAATGGCCAAAAAGCGAGTGGGCTATAGCCTTTGTGGGCGTGGGGCGAAGTTGAAGTCATGCAGGACTGCGAATAGCCCGAAGACTTTGTAAGGCAGCCTCCAGCAATACATGCTTCTTTTAAAAGTATTAAGACTGCAGTGTTGGGGTGCCAAAACCCCAAGCGGAAAAATGGCCAAAAAAGCAGTGGAGCTACCCAGCCTTTGTGGGCGTGGGCGAGATTAAATCCGCGGACTCAGACAGCGGGGTGAGGCGGCCTCCGTGTGCGAAAATTGTTCACGCGTGCCGTGCCAAAAAAATTAGCGGCAGAAGGTCGGGGTGCAAAAACACTTGGCGGAAAAATGGCCAAAGCAGGTGAGCTGCCCCTGGCAACGAAGGTGCAGGCGCTGGGCGGAGAGTTTCATCCGCCGGACACGGAATTACTCAAGACTTTGTGGGTGACACTCACCAACCAGCCTGCCAAAAAATAGGCCACGGAGCACTGGCACTTTTAAATTAGCGCTCGAATGTTGGGGTGCCTAACCCTAGCGGAAAATGGCCAAAAACCCAGGTGGGCTACCTGCTTGGTAGGGCGTGGGGCGAAGTTCTTCCTCCGGACTCAGATTGGCCCGAGACTTCATGGTGACTCAGTGTGCCAAAAGGAGTGGTCACGCGCATGGCGTCCCAAATTGCGCCCAAGGTCGGTGCCCAGCCCTGGCGGAAAAATGGGTAAAACATGTGGGCTCAAGAAAAGCACTTGAGCGGGGGCGTGGCGAAGTTAAATCCATGGACTCCGGAATAGCCCGAGACAGAGAGAGGCGTCCCTCATGTGCAAAAATAGGTACGAGGCACAGCCGTGCCCAAAAATTATATGCGAAGAGTCTAGGTGCCAAAAACCACCAGCGGAAAAATAGCCATGGTGGAAGGCTCTGTAGTGGCGTATGGCGAAGTTGTGCGGATAAGGAATAGCAATACGTAACT
>JASUUJ010000023.1:0-125952 GCA_030449895.1 Citrus mangshanensis | reverse complement strand
GTTTATACTTCGTTCGGTGCGGCGTATTGCTCGAGGCTGCGCCCACGTTTTAGGCATTTACGGCGGACGAACTTGGGGCGGGACCTTCGAGGGGCTTATTTTTGGGTGCGGCTGTGCCGCAGCCTATTTTAGCACACGGGCGTTACGCGAAATCTCGCCCCATTCCGAGTCAGCGGACAGTGGCCAGCCCACTCCCCCAAGGCTGGCCACACCCATTTTAGGCATTTACGTGAGACGAACTTGGGGCGGCGGCACCTTCGAGGGCTTATTTTGGGGCGATTGTGCCCATGTGACCTATTACAGCACATGGAGGCGCTCGCAAAGTCTCGCCATTCCGAGAATCCGGCGGACGAGTGGGCCAGCCCCTCCCCCAAGGCTATAGCCCACCCATTTTGGGCATTTTGCGGCGAGACCGAACTTGAGACAGGACCTTGGGAGCTTGTACAGGCGCGGTGCCGCGCTATTGGCACATGGGCGCTGAAGTCTCACCCCCATTCCAGGTCAGCCCGGGCCAAGTTGCTTAAGCCTCTCCCCCAAGGCTATGGCCACCCGTTTTTATTTCCATTTCAGTAGACGAACTTGGGAGGCGGGACCTTCGGGAGGCTTATTTTTGCGTGGCTGTGCCGCGGCCCCTATTTTGCTGGAGACTTTCTGTAAAGTCTCGCCCCATTCCGATCCGGCCCGGACAGGTTGGCCATCCCGTCCCCTGGGCCTCGCCCACCACATTTTTGAGGCATTTTGCGGCGAGGACAGACTTGGGAGCGGGAACTTGTGCTTATTTTTGGTGCGGTGTGCTTGCTGACTATTTGTGGCACTCGGAGGCGCTGTAAGTCTCGCCCATTCCGAGTCCGGCGGGCCAGTGAGCCAGCCCCTCCCCCAAGGGGCTATAGCCCACCCATTTTGGGCATTTTACGGCGGGCCCGAACTTGGGGGCCAGGACCTGGGGGGCTTATTTTTGGCGCGGTGTGCCAGCGGCCTATTTTCGCACATGGGCTCACAAAGTCTCACCCATTAGGAGTCAGGCGGACCAAGGATTGGCAAACCGTCCCCCAGGGCTATAGCCCACCCGTTTTTTGTTCATTTTTACGGTGAGACGAACTTGGGGGCCCAGGACCTTCGGGAGCTTATTTTGGCGTGGCTGTGCCTGCGGCCTATTTTACCACACGGGCGCTGCAAGTCTCCCGCCCCATTCGAGTCCAGCGGACGAAGTTGTGGCCATCCCCCAAGGCTATAGCCCACCGTTTTTGGGCATTTTACGGCGAGACGAACTTGGGGATGGGAACTTCGGCGGCTTATTTTTAATTTGCATTGTGCCCGCCTTCTTTGGCACTCGGAGCGCCGTAAGAGTCTCGCCCCATTCCGAGTTCGGCGGGACGAGTTAGCCAGCCTCCCCCAAGGCTATAGCCCACCCGTTTTTGGGCATTTTGCAGTAGACGAACTTGGGGGCCCAGGACGTTAAGAGCTTATTTTTGGAGTGTGTTTGTCCCCCACGGCCTGGCCAATATTTTAGCACCTGGGAGGCGTGCAGTCTGCGCCCATTCCGAGTCAGCTGAGACCAGAGGTTGCCAGCCCTCCCCCCGAGGCTATAGCCACTCCCGTTTTATAGGCATTTTACGGCCCAAGACGAACCTGGGGGCCAGGACCTTGAGGGCCTTATTTTTGGGCGCGCTGTGCCCATGGCCTATTTTGGCACCACCGGAGGTGCTCGCAAAATCTCTTGCATTAGTCAATGAGATGATGACCAACCCTCCCCCAAGGCCATAGCCCACCCGTTTTTGGGGCATTTTGCAGGCGGGCCAGACTTGGGGGAGGCCCAGGACCTTGGGGAGGCTTATTTTTAGGCACGGCTGTGGGGGCCTCTTGGTACACGGAGGTGGCTACTTAAGTCTCGACCCATTCCAGGATTCGGCCCGAGACGAGAGTTGGGCTGCCTCCCCAGAGCTGTAAGCCCACCCGTTTTGAGCATTTTACGGCGAATGAACTTGGGGGCGGGACCTTAGGGTGCTTATTTTTGGAGTGTGACTGTCCCCTTTGACCTATTGGCACATGGAGCGGTCGCAGAGTCTGCGCCCCGGTATTCCGAGTCCGAGCCCGGAAGAAGTTCGGCCAGCCCTCCCCCAGGGGCTAGCTGTAGCCACTCCCAGTTTTATGGGCATTTTGCGGCGGGCCGACTTGGGGGCCCAGGACCCTTCAGGGCTTATTTTTGCTGCAGCTGTGCCTACTGACTAATATTGGCACACGGAGCGCTGAAGTCTGCCCCCATTCGAGTCCGGCGGACAGAAGTCTAGAGCCCGGCCCCCACCCCCAAGGCTATAGCCCTCCCGTTTTATGGGCATTTTTTACGAGTGTTGAAATTGGGGACGGGACCTTCGGGGCTTATTTTTGGCGCGGCTGTGCGCAACCCTGGCCCACCTGGCTACGGAGGCGCTGCAAAGTCTCACCCCTATTCCGAGTCCGTGGACAGAAGTGAGCCTTTGAGCTATAGCCCACCCGTTTTTGGTCATTTTTAGTGAGACAGACTTGGGGACGAGACCTTGAGCTTATTTTTGGCGTGGCTGTGCCTGCAGCCTATTTTTACTACGGAGGCGCTGCAAAGTCTCGCCCCATTCCGAGTCAGCCCGGACAGGTGGCCAGCCCCGTCCCCAATTATGGCCCACCCGTTTTTGGGCATTTTTACGGCGGAATGAACTTGGGGATGGGACCCTTGGCGCTTATTTTTAGTTGCGGTGTGCCCAGCGGCTATTTTTGGCACTCGGAGGCGCTCGTAAAAGTCTCGCCCCATTCGAGTTCGGCGAGACGAGTTGGCCAGCCCCTCCCCAGGCTATGGCCAATAGTTTTGGGCATTTTACGTGAGACCGAACTTGGGGGCCCAGGACGTTGGGGGCTTATTTTTGGAGTGCGGCTGTCCCCAGCCTATTTTGGCACACGGAGGGCGGTCGCAAGTCGCCCATTCCCGAGTCAGGCGGACAGAGTTGGCCAGCCCCTCCCGAGGCCCACATAGCCATCCCGTTTTATGGGCATTTTTGCGGCGAGACGAACCCTGCTGGGGCCCAGGGACCTTGGGGAGCTTATTTTTGGGCGCGCTGTGCCCTTCTTTAGCACCACGGAGGTGCTGCAGTCTCGCCCCATTCCGGGGAGTCCGAGGCGGACGAAGTGAGCCAGCCCCTCCCCAAGGCCATAGCCACCAGTTTTGGGGCATTTCTGGCGGCGGACGGAGCAGGAGGCGGGACCTTAGGGGCTTATTTTTGGGCACGGCCTGCCCAGGGGCTATTTTGGTACCACGGAGTCGCTCGCAAGTCTCGACCCATTCAGGGAAATCGGCGGACGAAGTTGAAACACTTACTCCCAGAGCCTATAAGCCCACACCAGTTGCCGGGCATTTTTGCTGACCAGAGACTGAACTTGGGGGACGGGACCTTAGGGTACTTATTTTGGGTGCACGCGGCTGTCCCATGACCCTGTAACTTTGGCACATGGAGCGGTGCAAAGTCTCGCCCCATTCCGAGTCCGGCGGAGGTTGGCCAGCCACCACCGAGGCTGTAGCCTCCCGTTTTATAGGCATTTTGCGGCGGACGAACTTGGGGGCCCAGGACCTTCAGGGCTTATTTTTGGCACGGCTGTGCCCGCGGCTATTATTGGCACCGCCGGAGCGCTCGCAAAGTCTCGCCCCATTCCGAGTCCGAGGCGAATGAAGTGAGCCAGCCCACCCCAAGGCTATAGCCACCCGTTTTAGGCATTTCTGTGTGTGAACTTTGGGGCAGGACCTTGAGGGCTTATTTTGGGTGCGGCTGTGCCTTGGCCTAGCCCAGCACACGGAGGCGTTCGCAAAGTCTCGGCCCATTCCCGAGTCCCAGCGGGCGAAGTTGGCCAGCCCGTCCCCCCAAGGCTACCAGCCCACCCGTTTTGTGCATTTTACGGCGGACGAACTTGGGGCCCAAGGACCTTCGAAGACTTATTTTTGGAATACAGCTGTGCCCGTAGCTATTTTAGCACACGGAGGCGGAGTAAGTCTCGCCCCATTCGAGTCCGGCCAGATGAAGTTGTGCCGTCCCCCAAGGCTGCATAAGCCCACCCGTTTTTGGGCATTTTGCAGCGGACGAACTTGGGAGGCGGGACCTTGAGAGCTTATTTTTGGGCGCGGTGTGCCCTTTGACTATTTTGGCACACAGGAGGCGCTCACAAAGTCTCGCCCCATTCCAGGTTCGGCGGACGAGGATTGGCCAGCCCTCCCAGTATAGCCCGCCCGTTTTAGGCATTTTACGTGAGGACGAACTTTGGGGCCCAGGACCTTGAGGGCTTATTTTTGAGTGCGGCTGTTCCAGCGGCCCTATTTGGCACACGGAGGCGGTCGCAGGTCTCGCCCCATTCGAGTCCGGCGGACGAGAGTTGGCCAACCCGTCCCCCAAGTGTAGCCACTTCCCGTTTTGTGCATTTCCCAGTGAGACGAACTTGGGAACGGGACCTTCGGGGGCTTATTTTTGGAGTACGGTTGTGCCCGTGGCCTATTTTAGCTGCAGAGGCGGTGCAAAGTCGCCCATTCCAGTCAGGTGGGCGAAGTTGACCCACCCCCAAGGCTACCAAGCCCACCCATTTTTGGGCATTTCTGCGGGTGGAGCGAACTTGGGGGCGGGACCTTTGTAGGCTTATTTTGGAGTGCGGCTGTGTCCACGCGCCTGGCCCCAGCACCCACGGGAGCGCTGCAGAGTCTCGCCGCATTCCGAGTCCGAGGCCAGTGGGCCAGCCTCCCTAAGGCTATAGCCCACCCATTTTAGGCATTTTGCTGGGGCCGAACTTGGGGCCCAGGACCTTCAGGGGGCTTATTTTTGGGTGCGGCTGTGCCCGCGGCCTGGCCCCCAGCACACGGGAGGGCACTCGCAAAGTCTCGCCCCACATTCGAGTCCGAGGCGAGATGAAGTTGGCCAGCCCGTCCCCCGAGGCTATAGCCCGCCCGTTTTTGGGCATTTTGTTGGACGAACTTGGGGCCAGGACAGCCGGGGCTTATTTTGGAGTGCGGCTGTGCCTTCTTTCTGCACACGGAGGTGCTCGCAAATCCGCCCCATTCCGAGTCCGAGCGGACGAAGTTGGCCAACCCCTCCCCAGGGGCTGTCTTCCCTCAGTTTTGTAAGGCATTTTACGGCGGAGATGAGAGGTGGGGGCCCAGGACCTTCGGGGGCTTATTTTTGTGTGCCCTTGGCTATTTTTAGCACACGGAGGCGCTGAGAGTCTAAGCCCTGTTAGAGTCCGGCGGACAGTGGGCCAACCACCCAGAGGCTATAGCCCGCCGTTTTTGGTCATTTTACGGGCGGACCGAACTTGGGGACGCGGGGCCTTCGGGGGTTTATTTTTAGGCGGCTGTGCCGCGGCCTGGCCCACACATTTTACGGAGGCGCTCACAAATTTCGCCCCCATTCCGAGTCAGTAGGGCCAGAGATTGGCAAACCCCGTCCCCCCCAAGGCTATAAGCCACCCGTTTTTGTTCATTTTACGGCGGGCGAACTTGGGGCCAGGACCTTCGGGGGCTTATTTTTGAAGTTGTAGCTGTGCCTGCGGCCCTATTTTGGCACACGGAGGCGCTGTAAAGTCTCACCCCATTCCGTCAGCCCGGACGAAGTTGGGCAGCCCTCCCCCGAGGCTATGCTTCGCCGTTTTTGTTCGTTTCAGTAGAGACCAGACTTGGGGCCAGGACCTTCGAGGGCTTATTTTTGGGGTGCGGCATGTACCGCGTCCTATTTGGCACCACGGAGGCGCTGTGAAATCTCGCCCCATTCGAGTCCCGCGGACAGAAGTTGTCCAGCCCCCGTCCCCCAGAGGCTGTAAGCCCGCTGATTTTGGGCATTTTGTTGAGACGGGCAGGAGGCAAGGACCTTTGGGGGCTTATTTTTGGGTCTTGGCTGTGCCCGCGGCCCCTGGCCCCAGCACACGGAGCGCTGAGAGTCTCGCCCCATTCGGGAATCAGCGAGACGAAGTTGTGTCTCCCCGAGGCTATAGCCTACCGTTTTATGGGCATTTTGTAGTGGGCAGGGCAGGGGCGGGACCCAGCCAGGGGAAACTATTTTTGGGCGCGGCTGTGCGCACCCGGCCTGTTTTAGCCCCACAGGCGCTCGCAAGGCTCGCCCCATTCCTAGTCCGGCAAAGGCAAATTTGGCCAGCCCATCCCCCAGAACTTGCCAGCCCACTGTTTTAGGCATTTTGCGGCGGACGAACTTGGGGACGGGACCTTGGGGGCTTATTTTTGGGGCGCGGTGTACCGCGAGCCCAGCACCCAGGAGGCGCTCCTGGTCGCCCCATTAGGAGTTCGGCGGACGGGGTGGCGGCCCACTCCCCCAGGGCTGCCAGCCATGAATTTTAGAGCATTTTGTGGTGAACTTGGGGCGGGACCTCGGGGGCTTATTTTTTAGGCGCGACAGTGCCGCAGCCTATTTTTGGCACACGGGAGGCGCTCGCAGGGTCTCGCTCCATTCCGAGTCAGCCCGGACAGGATTGTGCTCCCGTCCCCCAAGGCCCTGTACCGTTTTGGGCATTTTGCGGCGAGACGAACTTGGGGGCAGGACCTTCGGGATTAGTTTTGGGCGCGATTGTGCCGCAGCCTAATACAGCACACGGGGCTTCACGCAAGTCTCGCCCCATTCCGGAGTCGGCGGATGATCAGGCCAGCCCCTCCCCCGAGCTATAGCCCTTTGGTTTCCAGGCATTTCACGACCGGACGAACTTGGGACGGGGACCTTGAGGCTCATTTTGGGTGCGGCTGTGCCCACATGACCCCTGGCCCCAGCACACGGGGCGTTCGCAAGTCTACTTCATTAGAGTCCAGTAGACGGTGGCCAGCCCTCCCCAGGCTGTAGCCCTCCCGTTTTATGGGCATTTTGCAGCGGGAGCCGAACTTGGGGCCCGGGACCTTCAGGGGCTTATTTTTAGCGCGGCTGGGCCATGGCCTATTTTGGCACCTGGAGCTCGCCATTCGCCGCATTCCGAGTCCGAGAGGCGGAATGAAGTGAGCCAGCCCCTCCCCTAAGGCTATAGCCCACCCATTTTAGGCATTTTGCTGCGCGAGACGAACTTGGGAGGCGGGACCTTTGGGGAAAAACATTTTTTTGGCTGTGTGCCGCAGCCCTATGGCCCCCAGCACCGCAGGCGCCTGCGAAGTCTCGCCCAATTCCGAGTCCGAGGCGGACGAGTGAGCCAGCCCCACCCCAAGGCTATAGCACGTTTTGGTCATTTGCAGCGGACGAACTTGGGGGCGAGGCCTTCGGGGAGTTTATTTTGGCGCGGCTGTGCAGCCTGACACGGCTGGGAGGCGCTCGCAAATTCTCGCCCCATTCCGAGTCCGGCGAGGCCAGAAGTTGTAAACCCGTCCCCAAGGCTATAGCCCACCCGTTTTTGCTCATTTTACGGGGCGGACGAACTTGGGGGCTGCAGGACCTTCGAGGAGGCTTATTTTTGAAGTGGCGGCTATGCACTGCAGCCTGTGCACCAGCACACGAGGCGCTCGCAAAGTCTCGCCCCATTCTGGAGTCGCGCGAGACCGAAGTTGGCCAACCCACTCCCCCAAGGCTATAGCCCACCCGTTTTTGTTCATTTTCTGGCGAGGACAGAACTTGTGGAAGGGACCTTCGAGGGCTTATTTTTGGAGTGCGGCATACATAAGCCAATTCCCACCCAGCATGGAGGGCATAGCAAAATCCTTATTCCGGTCCAGCATGAATGAGGTTGTCCAGCCCATCCCAGTACTGTAAGCCCACCGTTTTACAGGAATTTTACGGCGGACGAACTTGAGACAGGACCTTCGAGCTTATTTTTAGGTGCGGCTGTGCCTGCAGCCCTGTACCCAGCACACGGGCGCTCGCAAAGTCTACTTCATTAGGGTCGTGGACCCAGAAGTTAGCCAGCCCACTCCCAGGGCTCGCCGCCCATTTTTTTGGGCATTTTTGCGGCCCGGACGATCTTGGGGACGGGACCCTGTTGGCTTATTTTTGGCGACTGTGCCCATGACCTATTTGAGACCACGGAGGCGCTGCAAGAGTCTCACCCCCATTCCGAGTCCGAGGCGAGGCTGAAGTTGGCCAGCCCTCCCCCGAGGCTATAGCCAGCCCCGTTTGGGCATTTTGCAGGCGGAGCGAACTTGGGGCGGGACCTTCGAGGCTTATTTTGTGCAGGCTGTGTGCGCGGACAGGGTGTAGCCCCTCCCAGGCTATAGCCCTGCCTTTGGCGTTTCTGCGGCCAAGGCCCAGACTTGGGGCCAGGACCTTGGGGATTAAGATTTTGGGCGCGGTTGTGCAACGCGGCCTGGCCCCCGCACACGGAGGCGCTCGCAAAGTCTGGCCCCATTCGGGAGTCCGGCGGACGAGTTGGCCCAGCCCTCCCCCAAGTCCTATAGCCCACCCGTTTTTTGGGCATTTTGCGAGGCCAGACGAACTTGGGGATGGGACATCGGGAAGCTTATTTGTGGCGCGGCTGTCATGGCCTATGTTAGCACACGGAGGTGCCCGCAGAGTCTCGCCCCCATTCCGGAGTCCGAGGCGGACGAGTTGGCCAGCCCACTCCCCCAAGGCTGTAAGCCCACACCCACGTTTTTGGGCATTTTGCGGCGGGCCGATCTTGAGACAGGACCTAGGGGTTTATTTTTAGTGGCGGCTGTGCAGCGGCCTGTGGCCCCCAGCACACGGGCGCTGCAAGTCTCGCCCCATTCCGAGTCCGAGGCGGGCGAGGTGTGTCCCTCCCCCAAGGCTATGGCCACACCACGTTTTGGGCATTTTTGCAGCGGAAGAACTTGGGGACGGGACCTTCAGGGCTTATTTTTCGTGACAGCTGTGCCCACGGACTATTTTAGCACAGAGGCCCTTCCATAGAAATCCGCCCATTCCGAGTCCGGGTGAAGAGTTCAGCCAACCCCCTTCCCCCAAGGCTCTATTACCATTTTAGGAATTTTCCAAGCCTTGAGGCGAACTTGGGGATGGGACCTTGAGCTTATTTTGGTGGCTGTGCCCATGAGGCCCATGTTACCTCTGCACACGGAGGCGCTGCATGAAGTCTCACGCCCCATTCCAATTCCGGCAGACGAAGTTGTGGCCCCTCCCCCAAGGCTTAAGCCCACCGTTTTCATTTGCACTTGGGGCCAGACATGAGGCCCAGGGACCTTCGAGGGCTTATTTTTGAGCGCGGCTGTGCCGCGGCTATTTTGGCTCACCTGGGGTGCTCGCAGAATCTCGCCACATTCAGAGTCCGAGGCGGACAGGGAGTTGGCCAGCCCCTCCCCAGGCTGGCCCACCCGTTTTTGGGGCATTTTGCGGCGGACGAACTTGAGGCGGGACCTTGAGGCTTAGTTTTGGCGCGGCTGTGCCCGTGGCCTATTTTAGCACACAAGGCGCTCGCAAAATCTCACGCCCATTCATGAGTCCGCGAAGACGAAGTTGTGCTCTCCCCCAAGGCTCATGGCCCACCCGTTTAGGCATTTCACGGCGAGACGAACTTAGGGACGGGACCTTGGGGGATTATTTTTGGGCGCGCCTGTACCCTGCCTATTTTGGCACATGGGCGCTCGTAAAGTCTCAGCAATTTGAATCCGGCGGACGAAGTTGGTAGCCGGCTCCCCCGAGCTGAGCCACCGTTTTTAGGCATTTCACGGCGGACGAACTTGGGGCCCAAGGACCTTGGGGCTTATTTTAGGCGCGGCTGTGCCGCGGCTCTGGCTATTTTGAGCCACACGGGCGCTGCTCGCAAATCTCGCCCCATTAGGAGTCCGAGCGGGACGAAGTTGGCCAGCCTCCCCAGAAACATAGCCCACCCGTTTTAGGCATTTTACGGCCAGGACGAACTTGAGGACGGACCTTCGGGGATTATTTTGGCGCGCCTGTACCCACTGCCTATTCCCAGCACATGGAGGCGCTCGTTCAAGTCTCGCTTAATTCCGAATCCGTGAATGAGGGACGAAGTTGGCCAGCCCAGCTCCCCAAGGCTATAGCCCACCCGTTTTGGGCATTTACGTGCGGCGGGACGAACTTGGGGACGGGACCTTCGGGGCTTATTTTTAGGCGCGGCTGTGCCCGCTTGCAACCTATTTTTGGCCCCACCCCCAGTACACGGAGGCGCTCGCGGCTATAAAGTCTCGCCCCATTCCAATTCCGGCCTTCAGGCAAGTTGGCCAGCCCCTCCCCCAAGGCTATAGCCCACCCCCCGTTTTAGGCATTTTTGCATGGGGCGAACATGGGGCCACGGGACCTTCGGGGGCTTATTTTTGGGGCGCGGCTGTGCTTTTGGCGGCTCTTTTTGTCACACGGAGGGTGCTCGCAAAGTCTCGCCCACATTCCGAGTCAGGCGGACGAAGTTAGCCAGCCCACTCCCCCAGGCTGTAGCCCACCTGTTTTTGGGCATTTTTTGCGGCGAGACGAACTTGTAAGGCGGGAGGCCCTTAGGGGAAAACTATTTTTTGGATTAGCTTGGTGTGCAACGGCCCTGTAGCCACAGCACACGGAGGCGCTCACAAGTCTCGCCCCATTCCGGTTCGGTAGGACGAGTTGGCCAGCCCCTCCCCAGGCTATACCCGTTTTTGGGCAGTTTTGCGGCGTAGACCGAACTTGGGGACAGGACCCTGGAGCTTATTTTTGGGCGCTGACAGTGCCCAGCCTATTTTGGCACACGGAGCGCTCGCAAAGTCTCGCCCCATTTCCGAGTCCAGTGGGACGAAAGTTGTGGCCCCTCCCCCAAAGGCCTTGCCCACCCTTTTTGGGCATTTTTTGGCGGACAGGGAACTTGGGGATGGGACCTTGAGGAGCTTATTTTTGGGCGCATGACTGTGCCATAGCCTATGTTTGGCACACGGAGGGTGCCCGCAAAGTCTCGCCCCATTCCAGTCAGCGGGCCCGAGATTAGCCAGTCCTCCCCAAGGCTATAGCCCACCCTTTTTTAGGCATTTTTGTGGGCCCACTTGGGGGGCGGGACCTTGAGGGATTATTTTTTGGGCGCGCCTGTGCCCACTGCCTATTGGCCCTTGGCACATGGAGCGCTCGCAAGTCTCGCTTAATTCGAATCCGGCGGACAGGAGTTGGCCAGCCGCTCCCCCAGGCACCATAGCCCACCCGTTTTTAGGGCATTTTACGGCGGACGAACTTGGACGGGGACAGCCGGGGCTTATTTTTGGGCGCGGCTGTGCCCGCGGCCTTCTTTGGTACACGGAGGCGCTGCAAAGATCTCGCCCCATTCCGAGTCAGCGGACCAGTTAGCCAGCCCTCCCCCAAGGCTATAGCTTCCCACCCGTTTTGTTGCCTTTTTCCGGCGGGACGGACTTGGTGTCGGCCGTCAGCGGTTATTTTTTACGGCTGTGAACGTGGCCTTCTTTAGCTGGAGGCCGCTTGAAAAGTGTCGCGCCATTCAGGTCAGCCCGGACAGAAGTTGTCCCCCACCCCAAGGCTATCCCACCCCACTTTTTGTGGCCTTTTTCCGCTGGACGAACTTGGCGCCCGGCCTTCGGGAAGTTATTTTTGGCACTTTTAGCTGTTTTGCCCGCTGCCTATTTTTGGCCCACCGGAGGCCGCTCATGGCAACGTCTGCACCATTCGAGTCGAGCGGACAGTTACCCAGCCCCGCCCAAGGCTGGCCCACCCATTTTGTTGCCTTTTTCCGCTGGGACGGACTTGGTGCCCGGCCTTGGGTGGTTATTTTAGGTGCGGCTGTGCCCATGTCTTATTTTGGCCACGAGGCCGCTCTGAAGTCTACGCACCATTCAGAGTCCGTCGGACAGAGTGGGCCAACCCCACCCCCAGGCTATAGCCCACCCGTTTTTGTGGCCTTTTTGCGCTGGACGAACTTGGCTCCCGGCCTTCGGGTTGTTATTTTTGGCACCACGGAGGCCGCTCACAAAAGTCTCACGCCATTCCAAGTCTGGAGGATGAGAGTTGGCCAGCCCCACCCCCAAAGGCTATAGCCCACCCGTTTTGTGGCCTTTTCCGCTGGGACCGAACTTGGCGCCCGGCCTTCGGGCGGTTATTTTTGAGCCGCGGCTGTGGCGCGGCCTGGCCAGCACCACGGAGCCGCACGCAAAGTCACGCCATACGAGTCAGGCGGACCAAAAGTTGGCCAAGCCGCACCCCCAAGGCTATAGCCCACCGTTGTTGTGGCCTTTTTCGCTGGGCGAACTTGGTGCCCGGCCTTGGGCGGTGAGTTATTTTGGGCGCGGCTGTGAGCCCCGCGGCCTATTTTGCACATGGAGCCGCTCGAAAAGTATCGCGCCATCAGTCCGAGCGGATGAAGTTGGCCAGCCCCACCCCCAAGGCTATAGCCCACCCGTTTTTGTGGCCTTTTTCCGCTGGACGAACTTGGCGCCCCGGCCTTTGGGCGGTTATTTTTGGGCGCGGCTGTGCCTGCAGCCTAATTTTGGCACATGGAGGCCGCTCACAACGTCTCTGGCCATTCCGAGTCCGGCGGACAAAGTTGGCCAGCCCCCCCCCCCACGGCTATAGCCCACCCGTTGTTGTGGCCTTTTTCAGCTGGACGAAATTGGCGACCCGGCCTTGGGCGGTTATTTTTGGGCGCGGCTGTGCCCGGCGTCCTGGCCACACCACGGCAGACGGAGGCGCTCGCATAGTCGCTCTCCATTCCGAGCCCGAGGCGGACGAGTTGGCCATCCCCACCCCCAAGGCTCTGACCACCGTTGTTGTGGCCTTTTCAGCTGGGACGAACTTGGCGCCCGGCCTTCGGGCGGTTATTTTGGCGCGTAGCTGTGACCAGCGTCTATTTTTTGGCACCACGGAGGCCGCTCGAAGTATCGCGCCATTCCCGAGTCCGAGCGGACCGGGAGTCGGCCAGCCCACCCCCAAGGCTATAGCCCACCCATTTTGTGGCTTTTTCCAGCTGGGCCGAACTTGGCGCCCGGCCTTTGGGCGGTTATTTTTGGCGTGGCTGTGCCCCGCGGCCCTATGTTGCCACCACGGAGGCTGCTGCGCGTCTCAGGCCATTCCGAGTCAATGGACAAAAGTTGGCCAGCCCCACCCCCAAGGCTATAGCCACCCGTTTTACAGCCTTTTCCCGCTGGGCCGAACTTGGCGCACCGGTCTTCGGGCGGTTATTTTAGGCGTGGCTGTGCCCTTGCGGACTATTTTTGGCACACAGGCGCTCACAAAGCCTCGCGCCATTCGAAGTCAGCGACAAGTTGGCTAGCCCCACCCCCAAGGCTATGGCCACCCGTTTCTGTGGCCTTTTCCGCTGGACGAACTTGGCGCCCGGCCTTCGGGCAGTTATTTTGGCGCGGCTGTGCCGCGTCCTATTTTGGCTGCAGGCCACTCGAAAAGTCTCACGCCATTCCGAGTCCAAGCGGACGAAGTTGGCCAGCCCCACCCCAAGGCTATAGCCCACCCGTTTTGTAGCCTTTTTTCCGCTGGGCCAGACTTGGCGCCCGGCATTCGGGCGGTTATTTTAGTGCGGCTGTGTCCGCGGCCTTTATTTTGGCCCACGGCACACAGAGGCCGATCGCAAGGTCTCGCGCCATTCCAAGTCCGGCGTAAAGTGGGCCAGCCCCACCCCCAAGGCTATGGCCACCCGTTTTGTGGCCTTTTCCGCTGGGCGGACTTGGCTCCCGGCCTTGGCGGTTATTTTAGGCGCGGCTGTGACAACGGCCTTTTTGTGCACGGAGACCGCTCGCAAAGTCTCGCGCCATTCGAGTCCGGCGGACGAAGTTGGCCAACCCCACCCCAAGGCTATGGCCCACTGCGTTGTTGTGGCCTTTTTTTCACTGGGCCGAACTTGGCGCCCGGCTTTCGGGCAGTTATTTTTTGTGGCGCTAGCTATGACCGTGGGATATTTTGGCACCACGGAGGCGCTCGCAAAGTCTCACTTCTGCCATTCCGAGTCAGCGACCAAGTTGGCCAGCCCCACCCCCAAGGCTATAGCCCACCCGTTTTGTGGCCTTTTTCGCTGGGAACTTGGCACGGTCTTCGGGCGGTTATTTTGGGAGTGGCTGCCATACGGATTATTTTTGCAGCACACGGAGGCCGCTCACAAAGTCTCGCGCCATTCCGAGTCCGTGACGAAGTTGTGGCCCACCCCCCAAGGCTATAGCACCCGTTTACGTGGCCTTTTTCCGCTGGGTGAGACTTGGCGCCGACGCCGGGCAGTTATTTTAGGGCGGCTGTGCCCGCGGCCTATTTTTACACAACTGTGGGCCCTCGAAAAGTCTCCGCCATTCCGAGTCCGAGGCGGACGAAGTTGGCCAGCCCCACCCCCAAGGCTATAGCCCACCGTTTTTGTGGCATTTTCCGCTGGGCGAACTTGGCGCGGCATTCGGGCGGTTATTTTTGGGTGTGGCTGTGTCCGCGGCCTATTTTTGGCACTTTACAGAGGCGATCGCAAAGTCTCGCGCCGTTCAAGTCCAGCGGACCGAGTTGGCCAGCCAGCCCCACCGCAAGGCTATAGCCCACCCGTTTTGTAGCCTTTTTCCGCTGGATGAACTTAGCATGCAGTCTTAGGCTTTTATTTTTCGGTGTGGCTTTGCCCGCGGCCTATTACACAGCTGCGGAGGCCGCTCACAAAGTCTCGCGCCATTCGAGTCCGGCGGACAGGGTTGGCCAGCCCCACCCCCAAGGCTATAGCCCACCCGTTTCTGTGGCCTTTTCCGCTGGGCCAGACCTGGCCTTGGCCTTGGGCAGACTGCCACCAGGCGTGGCTGTGCCCAGCGGCCTGCATTTTTAAGCACCACGGAGGCTGTTCGCAAAGTCTCGCCCCATTCCGAGTCCGGCGGACAGAGAGTTGGCAAGCCCCACCCCCAAGGCGATAGCCCACCCGTTTGTGGCCTTTTCCGCTGGAATGAACTTGGCGCACCGGGCCTTGAGTGGTTGCATTAGGCAGCTGTGCGTGGCCTATTTTGGCCACGGCAGAGCCGCTTGCAAAGTCTGCTTTAATTCCTAGTCGGCGGACGAAGTTGGCCAGCCCCACCCCCAAGGCTATAGCCCACCGTTTTGTGGCCTTTTTCAGCTGGGCGAACTTGGCGCCCGGCCTTGGGCTGTTATTTTGGGCGCGGCTGTGCCCGGCGACTGCACCACAGCACACGGAGGCTGCTCGCAAAGTCTCAACATTCCGAGTCATCGGACGAAGTGTAACCCACCCCAAGGCTATTGGTCACCCGTTTTGTGGCCTTTTCCGCTGAACTTGGCGCCCGGCCTTGGGCAGTTATTTTGGCGTGGCTGTGCCTGCAAGCCTATTTTTGGGCGCGGGCTGCTCGCAAAGTCTCGCCATTCAGTCCGGACGAAGTTTGCCAGCCCCACCCCAAGGCTATAGCCTACCCGTTTTTGGCCTTGCTTTCCCGCTTGTGAACTTGGCGTGACCTTTATTTGGTTAATTTTGGGCACGGCTGTGCCCGCGGCCTATTTTTGACACACGGATACAGCACGTAAAGTCTCGCGCCATTCCGAGTCCGGCAGACGAAGTTGTCGAGCCTCAACCTCCAAGGCTATAGACCACTCGTTTTTGTGACCTTTTTTTCCGCTGTACGAACTTGGCGCCCCGAACCCTTCGGGCGGTTATTTTTAGGCGCGGCTGTGCCTGCAGCCTAATTTTGTGCGGAGGCCCTCGCAAGAAGTCTCGCGCCATTCCGAGTCCAGGCGGACGAAGTTGGCCAACCCCACCCCCAAGGCTATGGGTCACCCGTTTTTGTGGCCTTTTACACACTCGCTGGCGAACTTGGCAGCACCCGGCCTTGGTGATTATTTTTGCACGGCTGTGCCCTCGGCCTAATGTTGGCACCAGGAGGCCGCTCGCAAAGTCTCGCGCAGCATTCAGTACGGCGGAGGAAGTTGGCCAGCCACACCAGCCAAGTCTATGGCCACCCGTTTTGTGGCCTTTTCCGCTGGAAGACTTGGGCGCCCGGCCTTGGGCGGTTATTTTGGCCACAACCCGGCTGTGCCGTGGCCTGCTATTTTTGCACCACGGAGCCGCTGCAAAGTCTCGCCAGTCAGTCCGGCGGATGAAGTTGGCCAGCCCCACCCCCAAGGCTGCCAGCCACCCGCTTTTGTGGCCTTTTCCGCTGGAGCCGAACTTGGCGCCCAGCCTTCGAGGGTGTTTTTACAGGCGTGGCTGTGCCCGGCCTGTGACCCTTTTGACACCGGAGGCTGCTCGTAAAGTCTCGCGCCATTCCGAGTCCGGCAGGCAGTTGGCCAAGCGTCAACCTCAAGGCTATAGACCACCCGTTTTGTGCCCCTTTTTCCGCTGTCTGAACTTGCGCCCGGCCTTGGGCGAGATATTTTGGGTGCGGCTGTGCCTGCAGCCTAATTTTTGCACACGAGAGGCCGCTCACACCGCAAAGTCTCGCGCCATTCCGAGTCGGCGAGGCCGAAGTTGGCCAGCCCCACCCCAGGCTATAGGTCACCCGTTTTTGTGGCCTTTTCCGCTGGCAGAACTTGGCGCCCGACCTTGAGGGCAGTTATTGGCCCCACTTTTGCGCGGCTGTGCCTCGGCTAAACTATTATTGTGGCACGGAGGTCGCTCCCAAAGTCGCACCATTCAGTACGAGGCGGAGAAGTTGGCCAGCCACACCAACCAAGTCTATAGCCACCCGTTTTGTGGCCTTTTTCTGCTGGAAGAACTTGGCGCCCGGCCTTGAGCAGTTATTTTGCAGCGGCTGTGCCGTGGCCTATTTTTACACACGGAGGCGCTCGCAAAGTCTCGTGCCATTCAGTCCGGCGGACGATGTTGGCCAGCCCACCCCCAAGCCTATTGCCCACCCGTTTTGGTGGCCTTTTTTGGGCGAACTTAGCGCCCGGCCTTTGGGCCCGTTGTTTTTAGAAGCGGCTGTGGCCGCGCGACCTATTTTTCTGGCACCACCGCGGAGGCGCGCGCCCAAAGTCTCGCGCCATTCGAGTCCGGCGGACGAGATTGGCCAGCCCCACCCCAAGGCTATAGCCCACCCGTTTTTGTGGCCTTTTTCCGCTTGGAACTTGGCGCCCGGCCTTCAGGAGGTTATTTTGGCGCTTGGTTGTGCCGCGGCCTACCTTTTGGCACATGGAGGCCACTCGCAGAGTCTCGCGCCATTCGGAGTCCGGCGGAGAGTTGACCAGCCCCACCCCCAAGGCTATGGCCACCCGTTTTGTGGCCTTTTTCGCTGGGCCAGACTTGGCGGCCCGGCCTTGGCGGTTATTTTAGGTCAGGCTGTGCCCGCGACCTATTTTGTCTGCACACGGAGGCCGCTCGTAAAGTCTTGCGCCATTCGAGTCCCGGCAATGGACGAAGTTAGCCAGCCCCACCCCCAAGGCTATAAGCCCACCGCTTTGTGGCCTTTTCCGCTGGGCCGAACTTGCTTCAGAGGTTATTTTTGGAGTGGACTGTGCCCATGGCCTAGCCCACAGCACACGGAGGCCTCGCAAAGTCTACGTGCCATTCCGAGTCCGGCGGACGAAGTTGGCCAGCCCCCCCCAAGGCTATAGCCCACGCCCGTTTCGTGGCCTTTTTCCGCTGGAAGAACTTGGCGCCCGGCCTTGAGGTCATTTTTCAGGCGCGGCTGTGCCTGACGGCCTATTTTTGGCACATGGAGGCTACTCGCAAAGTCTCGTGCCATTCCGAGTCAGCCCGGATGAAGTTGGCCAGCCCCACCCCCGAGGCTATAGCCCACCCGTTTTTGTGGCCTTTTCGCTGGCTGAACTTGGCGCCCTGGCCTTCGGGCGGTTATTTTACTGCAGCTGTGCCCGTGGCCTATTTTGGCCACTGGCACACGGAGGCCGTTCGCGAAGTCTCGCGCCATTCCGAGTCCGGCGGACGAAGTTGGCCAGCCCCACCCCCAAGGCAATAGCCTGCCCGTTTTTGTGTCCTTTTCCAGCTGGGCGAACTTGGCGCCCGGCCTTCGACGCGGTTATTTTTGGCGCGGCTGTGCCCGGATGGACTATTACTGACTCCCACGGAGCCGCTCGCAAGTCTCGCGCCATTCCGAGTCAGGATGAAGTTGGCCCGCCCCACCCCCAAGGCTATAGACCACCGTTTTGTGCCATTTTCCGCTGACCAGAACTTGGAGCGAACAGCGCCCGGCCCATGGGGTTATTTTTGCGGCTGTGCCCGCGGTGTTTTAGAGGCGCTCCTAAAGTCTCGTGCCATTCCGATCAGCGTGGACAGAAATTATTGCCACACCCCAAGGCGCTATAGCCCACCCGTTTTTGTGGCTTTTCCGCTGGACTGAACTTGGCGCCCGGACTTTGGGCAGTTATTTTGGCGCGGCTGTGCCCTTGTGCGGCCTGGCCCACACACGGAGGCCGCTCGCAAAGTCTCGCGTCATTCGAGTCCGGCGGACGAAGTTGGCCATCCACCCCCAAGGCTATAGCCCACCCGGTTTGTGGCCTTTTCCGCTGGACGACATGGCGCCCGGCCATCGGGCGTTATTTTTAGGTCGGCTGTACCGCGCGGCCTATTTTGGCACCACTGGAGGCCGATCGCCAAGTCTCGCGCCATTCCAGTGTCCGGTGGACGATCGGCCCGGCCCCACCCCCAAGGCTATAGCCCACCCGTTTTTGTGGCCTTTTCTGCTGGACCGAACTTGGCGCCCCTGCCTTGGGCGGTTATTTTTACGGCTGTGCCGCGGGCGTAGTTTTGGTACACGGAGGCCGCTCGCAAAATCTCGCGCCATTCCGAGTCCGGCGGGCCGAAGTCATTAGCCAGCCCCCCCAAGGCTATAGCCCACCACGTTTCGTGGCCTTTTCCGCTGGACGAACTTGGCGCCCGGCCTTGGCCGGTTATTTTCCCAGGCGCGGCTGTGCCTCACGGCCTATTTTGGCACATGGAGGCCACTCGCAAAGTCTCGTGCCATTCCGAGTCCGTGAGACCAGTTAGCCCCACCCCCCAGGCTATAGCCCACCCGTTTGTGGCCTTTCCGCTGGGCCGAACTTGGCGCCCTGGCCTTCGGGCAGCTATTTTACTGCGGCTGTGCCCGCGGCTATTTTTGGCACGGAGGCGCTCACAAAGTCTCGCGCCATTCGAGTCCGGCGGACAAAGTTGGCCAGCCCACCCCCCAAGGCAATAGCCTACCCGTTTTGTGGCATTTTTCCGGCTGGGCCGACAGCGCCCGGCCTTCGGGCAGTTATTTTAGGTGCGGGCGTCGCCTGGCCACCACGGGCCGTTCGCAAAGTCTCGCGCCATTCCGAGTCCAGCGGACGAAGTTGGCCCCCACCCCAAGGCTATAGGTCACCCGTTTTTGTGGCCTTTTCCGCTGGCCGAACTTGGCGCCCGGCCTTGGCGGTTATTTTAGGCGGCGGCTGTAGCCAGCGCCTGTTTTCAGCTCACAGAGGCCCGATCGCAAAGTCTTGCGCCATTCCGAGTCCGAGCGGACATTGAGTCGGCGGCCCAGCCCCCAAGGCTATAGCCCACCCGTTTTTGTGGCCTTTTCCGCTGGGCCAGACTTGGCGCCCCTGCCTTGGGCGGTTATTTTGGGCGCCTGTGCCCCGCCTTTGACTCACGGAGGCCGCTCGCAAAGTCTCGCCATTCCGAGTCCGAGCGGAAGAAGTTGGCCAGCCCCGTCCCCAAGGCTATAGCACACCCGTTTTTGGGCATTTTGCGGCGGACGCAGGGATGGGACCTTCGGGGCTTATTTTGGGCGCGGTGTGCCCGCGGCCTATTTTGGCACACTGGAGGCCGCTCGCAAAGGCTCGTGCCATTCCGAGTCCGAGCGGGACGATGTTGGCCAACCGCGCACCCCCAAGGCTATGGCCCACCACGTTTTTGTAGCCTTTTTCCCTTGAGGACCAGCGCCCGGTCTTCGGGCGGTTATTTTTGGCGCAGCTGACATGACCTGGCCTAGCGCACGGAGGCGCTCGCAAAGTCTCGCCCTTTCCCCATCCCGCGGTCATTGTTGGCCAGCCCGTCCCCCCAAGGCTATAGCCCACCCGTTTTTTGGGCATTTTTGCGGCGGACGAACTTGGGGACGGGACCTTCGGGGGCTTATTTTTGGGCGCGATTGTGCCCGCGGCATATTTTTGGCACACGGAGGTCGCTCGAAAAGTCTCGTCCCATTCCGAGTTCGGCGGACGAAGTTGGGCAGCCCCTCCCCCCAAGGCTATAGCCCACCCGTTTTTTGGGCATTTTGCGGCGGACGAACTTGGGGGCCGGGACCTTGGGGGCTTATTTTTGGGTACGGCTGTGCCCGCGGCCTATTTTGGCACACGGAGGCGGTCACAAAGTCTCGCCCCATTCCGAGTCCGGCGGACAGGTTGGCCCCTCCCCCAAGGCTATAGCCCTCCCGTTTTATGGGCATTTTGCGGCGGAAGAACTTGGGGCGGGACCTTCGGGGGCTTATTTTTGGGCGCGGCTGTGCCACCACCGCAGCATTTTGGCACGGAGGCGCTCGCAAAGTCTCGCCCCATTCCGAGTCCGGCGGACGAAGTGGGCCAACCTCTCCCCAAGGCTATAGCCCACCCGTTTTGGGCATTTTGCGGCGGACGAACTTGGGGCCAGGACCTTCGGGGCTTATTTTAGGCGCGGCTGTGCCGCGGCCTAGCCCAGCACACGGAGGCGCTGCAGTCTCGCCCCATTCCGATTCCGGCGGACGAAGTTGGCCAGCCTTTGTCCCCAAGGCTATAGCCCGCGTTTTTGGGCATTTTTACGGCATACGAACTTGGGGCGGGACCTTCGGGAGGGCTTATTTTTGGAGCGGCTGTGCCCGCGGCCCTATTTTGGCACACGGAGGGTGCTCGCAAATCTCGCCCCATTCTGAGTCCGGCGGACGAAGTTGGCCAGCCCCTCCCCCCAAGGCTATAGCCCACCCATTTTTTGGGCATTTTTGCGGCGGACGAACTTGGGGACGGGACCTTCGGGGGCTTGTTTTTGGGCGCGATTGTGCCCGCGGCCTATTTTTGGCACATGGAGGGCGCTCGCAAAGTCTCGCCCCATTCCGAGTCCGGCAGATGAAGTGGGCCAGCCCCTCCCCCCAAGGCTATAGCCCACCCATTTTTTGGCATTTTTGCGGCGGACGAACTTGGGACGGGACCTTTGGGGGCTTATTTTTGGGCGCGGCTGTGCCCGCGGCCTGTCCACAGCACACGGAGGCGCTGTAAAGTCTCGCGCATTCAGTCCGGCCGGACGAAGTGGGCCAGCCCCTCCCCCCAACGCTATAGCCCTCCCGGTTCTTGGGCATTTTCGCGGCGTAAGAAGTTGGGGACTGGTCCTTCGGGGGCTTTTTTTTGGGCGCGGCTGTGCCCGCGACCTATTTTTGGCACACGGAGGCCGCTCGCAAAGTCTCGCCCCATTCCAAGTCCGGCGGACGAAGTTGGCCAGCCCCTCCACCCAAGGCTATAGCCCACCCATTTTTTAGGCATTTTTGTGGCGGACGAACTTGGGGACGGGACCTTCGGGAGCTTATATTTGGGCGTGGCTGTGCCCGCGGCCTATTTGTGGCACACGGAGTCAGCTCGCAAAGTCTCGCCCCATTCGAGTCCACCGGACAGAAGTTGGCCAGCCCCTCCCCCAAGGCTATAGCCCACCCGTTGTTTGGGCATATTTGCGTGAGACGAACTTGGGAGGCGGGACCTTGGGGGTTTATTTTTGGGCGTGTCTGTGCCCGCGGCCTATTTTTGGTACACGGAGTACGCTCGCAAAGTCTCGCCCCATTCCGAGTCCGGCGGACGAAGTTGGCCAGCCACTCCCCCCAAGGCTATAGCCCACCCGTTTTTTGGGCATTTTTGCGGCGGACGAACTTGGGGACGGGACCTTAGGGGGCTTATTTTTGGGTGCGGTTGTGCCCGCGGCCTATTTTTTGTACACGGAGGGTGCTCGCAAAGTCTTGCCCCATTCCGAGTCCGGCGGACGAAGTTGGCCAACCCCTCCCCCCAACGGTATAGTCCACCCGATTTTTGGACATTTTTGCGGCGGACGAACTTGGGGACGGGACCATCGGGGGCTTATTTTTGGGTGCGGCTGTTCCCGTGGCCTATTTTGGCACGGAGGGTGCTCGCAAAAGTCTAGCCCCATTCCGAGTCCGGCGGACGAAGTTGGCCCCTGCCCCCAACGGTATAGTCCACCCGTTTTTTGGTTATTTTTGCGGCGGACGAACTTGGGGACGGGACCTTCCGGTGCTTATTTTTGGGCGCAGCTGGGTCCGCGGCCTATTTTTGGCACACAGAGAGCGCTCACAAAGTCTCGCCCCATTCCGAGTCCGGCGGACGAAGTCGGCCAACTCCTCCCCCCAACGGTATAGCCCACCCGTTTTTTGGGCATTTTTGCGGCAGACGAACTTGGGGTCGGCACCTTCGGGGGCTTGTTTTTGGCGCGGCTGTGCCGCGGCCTGGCCACAGCACACGGGCAAAGTCTCACCCCATTCGAGTCCAGCGGACGAAGTTGGCCAACCCTCCCCCAAGGCTATAGCCCACCGTTTTTGGGCATTTTGCGGCGGACGAACTTGGGGCGGGACCTTCGGGGGCTTATTTTTGGCGCGGCTTTGCCGCGGCCTGGCCCAGTACACGGAGGGTGCTCGCAAAGTCTCGCCCCATTCCGAGTCCGGCGGACAGAGTGGGCCAGCCCCTCCCCCCAAGGCTATAGCCCACCCGTTTTTTGGGCATTTTTGCGGCGGACGAAGTTGGGGACGGGACCTTCGGGGGCTTATTTTTGGGCGCGGCTGTGCCCGTGGCCTATTTTTGGCACACGGAGGCCGCTCGCAAATTCTCGCCCCATTCCGAGTCCGGCGGACGAAGTTGGCCAACCCCTCCCCCCAAGACTATAGCCCACCCGTTTTTTGGGCATTTTTGCGGCGGACGAACTTGGTGACGGGACCTTCGGGGGCTTATTTTTGGGTGCGGCTGTGCCCGTGGCCTATTTTTAGCACACGGAGGGCGCTCGCAAAGTCTCGTCCCATTCCGAGTCCGGTGGACGAAGTTGTGCCAGCCACTCCCCCAGGCTATACCTCACCCGTTTTTGGGCATTTTGCGGCGGACGAACTTGGGGCCAGGACCTTCGGGGCTTATTTTTGGCGCGGGTGCGCCCAGCCTATTTTGTCACACGGAGGCGTTCGTAAAGTCTCGGCCCATTCCGAGTCCGGCGGACAAAGTTGGCCAGCCCTTCCCCCAGGCTATAGCCCACCCGTTTTAGGCATTTTGCGGCGAGACGATCTTGAGGCCCAGGACCCTCGGGGAGCTTATTTTGGCGCGGCTGTGCCGCGGCCTGGCCCACAGCACACGGAGGCGCTCGCAAAGTCTCGCCCCATTCCGAGTCCGAGCGGACAAATTGGCCAGCCCCTCCCCCAAGGCTATGCACACCCGTTTTTGGGCATTTTGCGGCGGCCGAACTTGAGGCGGGACCTTGAGGGCTTATTTTTGGGCGCGGCTGTGTCCATGGGACTATTTTACAGCACCACGGAGGCCGCTCGCAAAGTCACGCCCCATTCCGAGTCCGGCGGAAGTTGGCCAGCCCCTCCCCCAGGCTGCATAGCCCACCCGTTTTTGCGCATTTTGCGGCGGACGAACTTAGGGGACGGGACCTTGGGGACTTATTTTTGGGTGCGGCTGTTCCCAGCGGCTATTTTGCACACGGAGCGCTGCAAAGTCTCGCCCCATTCGATTCCGGCGGACAGAAGTTGGCCAGCCCCTCCCCCAAAGCTATAGCCCACCATTTTTGGGCATTTTGCGGCGGACGAACTGGGGGATGGGACCTTCGGGGAGCTTATTTTTGGGCGCGGCTGTGCCCGCGGCCTGCCCCAGCACACGGAGGCGCTGCAAAGTCTCGCCCCATTCCGATTCTGGCGGACGAAGTTGGCCAGCCCTTCCCCCAGCTATAGCCCACCATTTTTTGGGCATTTTGCGCGGACGAACTGGGGGACGGGACCTTCGGGGGCTTATTTTTAGGCGCGGCTGTGCCCGCGGCCTATTTTTGGCACACGGAGGGCGCTCGCAATGTCTCGCCCCATTCCGAGTCCGGCGGACGAAGTGGGCCAGTCCCTCCCCCCAACGGTATAGTCCACCCGATTTTTGGACATTTTTGCGGCGGACGAACTTTGGGACGGGACCATCGGGGGCTTATTTTTTGGTGCGGCTGTTCCCGTGGCCTATTTTTGGCACACGGAGGGAGCTCGCAAAGTCTCGCCCCATTCCGAGTCCGGCGGACGAAGTTGGCCAGCCCCTCCCCCCAAGGCTATAGCCCACCCGTTCTTTGGGTATTTTTGCGGCGGACGAACTTGGGGACGGGACCTTCGGGTGCTTATTTTTTGGCGCGGCTGGGTCCGTGGCCTATTTTTGGCACACGGAGAGCGCTCGCAAAGTCTCGCCCCATTCCGAGTCAGGCGGACGAAGTTGGCCAACCCCTCCCCCCAACGGTATAGCCCACCCGTTTTTTGGGCATTTTTGCAGCAGACGAACTTGGGGTCGGCACCTTCGGGGGCTTGTTTTTGGGCGCGGCTGTGCCCGCAGCCTATTTTTGGCACACGGGCAAAGTCTCACCCCATTCCGAGTCCGGCGGACGAAGTTGGCCAGCCCCTCCCCCCAAGGCTATAGCCCACCCGTTTTTAGGCATTTTGCGTGGACGAACTTGGGGCGGGACCTTGGGGACTTATTTTGGGTGCGGCTGTTCCCGCGGCCTATTTTAGCACACGGAGCGCTGCAAAGTCTCGCCCCATTCGATTCCGGCGGACAGAAGTTGGCTAGCCCTCCCCCAGCTATAGCCCACCATTTTTTGGGCTTTTTGCGGCGGACGAACTGAGGCGGGACCTTCGGGGCTTATTTTTGGGCGCAGCTGTGCCCGCCGCCTGGGTACCACGGAGGCGCTCGCAAAGTCTCGACCCATTCCGAGTCCGGCGGACGAAGTGGGCCAGCCCCTCCCCAGGCTATAGCCCACCGTTTTTGGGCATTTTGCGGCGAGGAACTTGGGGCCGGGACCTTCGGGGCTTATTTTTGGGCGCGGCTTTGCCGCGGCCTATTTTGAGCACGTAGGGTGCTCGCAAAGTCTCGCCCCATTCCAGTCTAGGCGGACGAGTGGGCCAGCCCCCTCCCCCAAGGCTATAGCCCACCCGTTTTTGGGCATTTTGCGGACGAACTTAGGGGCGGGACCTTGGGGCTTATTTTTGGGCGCGGCTGTGCCGTGGTCTATTGGCACCACGAGGCCGCTCGCAAAGTCTCGCCCCATTCCGAGTCCGGCGGACGAAGTTGGCCAACCCCTCCCAAGACTATAGCCCCGTTTTTGGGCATTTTGGGGCGGGCCGAACTTGGTGGCGGGACCTTCGGGGCTTATTTTGGAGTGCGGCTGTGCCCATGGCCTATTTTGGCACACGGAGGTGCTCGCACAGTCTCGCCCCATTCCGAGTCAGCGGAAGAAGTTGGCCAGCCACTCCCCCGAGGCTATAGCCCACCCGTTTTTAGGCATTTTGCAGGGGGCGAACTTGGGGCAGGACCTTCGGGGCCTTATTTTTGGGCGCGGAGTGCGCCCGCCTATTTTGGCACACGGAGCGCTCGCAAAGTGTCGCCCCATTCCGAGTCCGGACGAAGTTGGCCAGCCCCTCCCCCAGGCTATAGCCACCCGTTTTGGGCATTTTGCGGCGGACGAACTTGGGGACGGGACCTTCGGGGGGTTATTTTTGGGCGAGGCTGTGCCACTGGCCTGGCCCACCCAGGTACACGGAGGCGCTCGCAAAGTCTCGACCCATTCCGAGTCCGGCGGACGAAGTGGGCCAGCCCCTCCCCCAAGGCTATAGCCCACCGTTTTGGGCATTTTGCGGCGGACGAACTTGGGGACGGGACCTTGGTGGCTTATTTTTGGCGCGGCTGTGCGTGGCCTATTTTGGCACACGGGGCGCTCGCAAAGTCTCGCCCCATTCGAGTCCGGCGGACGAAGTTGCCAGCCCTCCCCCAGGCTACCAGCTCACCCGTTTTTGGGCTTTTTTGCGGCGGACGAACTTGGGGCGGGGCCTTCGGGGCTTATTTTTGGCGCAGCTGGGCCGCGACCTATTTTGCCACCACGGAGGCCGCTCGCAAAGTCTCGCCCCATTCAGAATCCGAGCGGACGAAGTTTGCCAGCCACTCCCCCAGGCTATAGCCCACCCATTTTTAGGCATTTTGCGGCGGACGAACTTGGGGGCGGGACCTTCGGGAGTTTATTTTGGCGCGGCCGTGCACCTATTATGGCACACAGAGGCCACTCGCAAAGTCTCGCCGCATTCCGAGTCCGCCGGACGAAGTTGGCCAGCCCCTCCTCCCAAGGCTATAGCCCACCCGTTTTTTGGGCATTTTTGCGGCAGACGAACTTGGGGACGGGACCTTCGGGGGCTTATTTTTGTGCGCGGCTGTTCCCGCTGGCTATTTTTGACACATGGAGGGCACTCACAAAGTGTCGTCCCATTCCGAGTCCGGCGGACGAAGTTGGCCAGCCCCTCCCCCCAAGGCTTTAGCCCACCCGTTTTTTGGGCATTTTTGCGGCGGACGAACTTGGGGACGGGAGCTTAGGGCTTATTTTTGGCGCGGCTGTGGCAGCGGACCTATTTTGGCACACGGAGCGCTCGCAAATTCTCGTCCCATTCGAGTCCGGTGAAGTTGGCCAACCCTCCCCCAGGCTATAGCCCACCCGTTTTGGGCATTTTGCGGCGGACGAACTTGGGGACGGGACCTTGGGAGCTTATTTTGGGCGCGGCTGTGCCCGCGACCTAGCACCTGCGGAGCCGCTCGCAAAGTCTCGCCCCATTCCAAGTCCGGCGGACGAAGTTGGCCAACCCCCTCCACCCAAGGCTATAGCCCACCCATTTTTTAGGCATTTTTGTGGCGGACGAACTTGGGGACGGGACCTTCGGGAGGTTATATTTGGGCGTGGCTGTGCCAGCGGCCTATTTTTGGCACACGGACTCAGCTCGCAAAGTCTCGCCCCATTCGATTCCGCCGGACAGAAGTTGGCCAGCCCCTCACCCAAGGCTATAGCCCACCCGTTGTTTAGGCATATTTGCGGACGAACTTGGGGCCAACGGGACCTTCGGGGGCTTATTTTGGCGCGGCTGTGCCCGTTGTCTATTTTGGTATACAGCGCTGCAAAGTCTCGCCCCATTCCGAGTCCGGCGGACGAAGTTGGCCAACCCCTCCCCCCAAGGCCATAGCCTACCCATTTTTTGGGCCTTTTTCGGCGGACGAACTTGGGGACGGGACCTTCGGGGGCTTATTTTTGGGCCCGGCTGTGCCAGCGGCCTATTTTTGGCACACGGGCGCTGCAAAGTCTCGCCCATTCGAGTCCGGTGGACGAGAGTTGGCCAGCCCCTCCCCCAAGGCTATAGCCCACGCCCCGTTTTTAGGCATTTTGCGGCAGACGAACTTGGGGCCAGGACAGTCGGGGCTTATTTTTGGGCGCGGCTGTGCCCGTGGCCTATTTTGGCACACGGAGGCCGCTCGCAAGTCTCGCCCCATTCCGAGTCCGGCCGGACGAAGTTGGCCAACCCCTCCCCAGGCTATAGCCACCCGTTTTTGGGCATTTTTTGCGGACGAACTTGGGGACGGGACCTTCAGGGGCTTATTTTTGGGCGCGGCTGTGTCCGCGGCTATTTTTAGCACGGAGGGCGCTTGTAAAGTCTCGCCCCATTACGAGTCCGGCAGGACGAGTTGGCCAGCCCCTCCCCCAAGGCTATAGCCCACCCGTTTTTTGGGCATTTTGCCGCGGGACGAACTTGGGGCCAGGACCTTCAGGGGCTTATTTTTGGGTGCGGCTGTGTCCAGCGGCCTGGCCAGCACACGGAGCGCTTGTAAGTCTCGCCCCATTCCGAGTCCGGCGGACGAAGTTGGCCAGCCCCTCCCCCAAGGCTATAGCCCACCCGTTTTTAGGCATTTTACGGCGGACGAACTTGGGGACGGGACCTTCAGGGGCTTATTTTTGGGCGCGGCTGTGTCCGTCGCCTATTTTTGGCACACGGAGGGCGCTTGCAAAGTCTCGCCCCATTCCGAGTCCGGCGGACGAAGTTGGCCAGCCCCTCCCCCCAAGGCTATAGCCCACCCGTTCTTTGGGTATTTTTGCGGCGGACGAACTTGGGGACGGGACCTTCGGGTGCTTATTTTTTGGCGCGGACGAACTTGGGGACGGGACCTTCGGGGGCTTATTTTTGGGCGCGGCTATGCCGGCTGGCCCCTAGCACCACGGAGGCCGCTGCAAGTCTCACCCCATTCCGAGTCCGGCGGAAGTCGGCCAGCCCCTCCCCCAAGGCTATAGCCCAGCTGTTTTAGGCATTTTGCGGCGGACGAAC
Source organism: Citrus mangshanensis (assembly GCA_030449895.1). Classification (NCBI taxonomy): domain Eukaryota; kingdom Viridiplantae; phylum Streptophyta; class Magnoliopsida; order Sapindales; family Rutaceae; genus Citrus; species Citrus mangshanensis. The sequence continues at coordinate 97,811 of JASUUJ010000023.1, read as the reverse complement.
TTGGGGGCCAGGACCTTCGGGGGCTTATTTTGGGCGCGGCTGTGTCGCGGCCTATTTTTTTAGTACACGGAGGGCGATTGGAAAGTCTCGTCCCATTCCGAGTCCGGCGGACGAAGTTGGGCAGCCCCTCCCCCCAAGGCTATCTCACCCGTTTTTTGGGCATTTTTGCGGCGGATGAACTTGGGGACGGGACTTTCGGGGGCTTATTTTAGGTGCGGCTGTGCCGCAGCCTGTTTTACACTGGAGGCGCTTCCAAGTCTCGTCCCATTCGAGTCCGAGCGGACAGAAGTGGGCCAAGCCCCTCCCCCAAGGCTATAGCCCACCCGTTTTTGGGCATTTTTGCGGCGGACGAACTTGGGGCCAGGACCTTCAGGGGCTTATTTTGGGGCGCGGCTGTGTCCGCGGCCTATTTTGGCACACGGAGGCGCTTGTAAAGTCTCGCCCCATTCCGAGTCCGGACGAAGTTGGCCAGCCCCTCCCCCAAGGCTATAGCCCACCCGTTTTGGGCATTTTGCGGCGGACGAACTTGGGGGCGGGACCTTCAGGGGGCTTATTTTGGGCGCGGCTGTGTCCGTCGCCTATTTTGGCACACGGAGCGCTTGCAAAGTCTCGCCCCATTCCGAGTCCAGGCGGACAGTTGGCCAGCCTCCCCAAGGCTATAGCCACCCGTTTTTGGGCATTTTGAGGCGGACGAACTTGGGGCGAGACCTTCAGGGGCTTATTTCTGGGGGCGGCTGTGCCCGCGGCCTGGCCCAGAAGCGGAGGCACTCACAGGTGTCGCCCCATTACGAGTCAGCGGACGAGTTGGCCAGCCCCTCCCCCAAGGCTATAGCCCACCGTTTTTGGGCATTTTGCGGCGGACGAACTTGGGGACGGGAGCTTCGGGGGCTTATTTTTGGGTGCGGCTGTGCCCACGGCCTATTTTTGGCACACGGAGGGTGCTCGCAAAGTCTCGCCCCATTCCGAGTCCGGCGGACGAAGTAGGCCAGCCCCTCCCCCCAAGGCTATAGCCCACCCATTTTTTTGGGCATTTTTGCGGCGGACGAACTTGGGGACGGGACCTTCGGGGGCTTATTTTTGGGCGCGGCTATGCCCGTGGCCTATTTTTGGCACACGGAGGGCACTCGCAAAGTCTCGGCCCATTCCGAGTCCGGCGGACGAAGTTGGCCAGCCCCTCCTCCCAAGGCTATAGCCCACCCGTTTTTTGGGCATTTTTGAGGCGGACGAACTTGGGGACGAGACCTTTCGGGGCTTATTTCTGGGGGCGGCTGTGCCCACGGCCTATTTTTGGCAAACGGAGGGTGCTCGCAAATTATCGCCCCATTACGAGTCCAGCGGACGAAGTTGGCCAACCCCTCCCCCCAAGGCTATAGCCCACCCGTTTTTTGGGCATTTTTGCGGCGGATGAACTTGGGGGCGGGACCTTCGGGGGCCTATTTTTGGGTGCGGCTGTGCCCGCGGCCTATTTTTGCACCACGGGGCCGCTGAAGTCTCACCCCATTCCGAGTCCGGCGGACGAAGTAGAGCCAGCCCCTCCCCCAAGGCTATAGCCCACCTATTTTTGGGCATTTTTGCGGCGGACGAATTTGGGGCGGGACCTTGGGGGCTTATTTTTGGCGGCTATGCCCGTGGCCTATTTTGGCACACGGAGGGCACTCGCAAAGTCTCGGCCCATTCGAGTCCGGCGGACAGAAAGTTGGCCAGCCCTCCCAAGGCTATAGCCCACCCGTTTTTAGGCATTTTGAGGCGGACGAACTTGGGGACCCGAGACCTTGAGCTTATTTCTGGGGCGCTGTGCCACGGCCTATTTTTGGCAAATGGAGGGCGCTCGCAAATTCTCGCCCCATTACGAGTCCAGCGGACGAAGTTGGCCAGCCCCTCCCCCCAAGGCTATAGCCCACCCGTTTTTTGGGCATTTTTGCGGCGGATGAACTTGGGGACGGGACCTTCGGGGGCTTATGTTTGGGTTCGGCTGTGCCCGCGGCCTATTTTTGGCACACGGAGGCCGCTCGCAAAGTCTCACCCCATTCCGAGTCCGGCGGACGAAGTAGGCCAGCCCCTCCCAGGCTATAGCCCCTTTTTGGGCATTTTGCGGCGGACGAACTTAGGAGCAGGACCTTCGGGGGCTTATTTTTGGGCGCGGCTATGCCGCGGCCTGGCACACGGAGGCCGCTCGCAAAGTCTCACCCCATTCCGAGTCCGGCGGACGAAGTCGGCCAGCCCCCTCCCCCAGGCTATAGCCGGCTGTTTTGGGCATTTTGCGGCGGACCCGAACTTGGGGCCGGGACTTTCGGGGGCTTATTTTTGGGCGCGGCTGTGTCCAGGCTATTTTAGCACATGGAGGGCGGCGGAAAGTCTCGCCCCATTCCGAGTCCGGCGGACGAAGTCGGCCAGCCCCTCCCCCCAAGGCTATAGCCCACCCGTTTTTTGGGCATTTTTGCGGCGGACGAACTTGGGGACGGGACCTTCGGGGGCTTATTTTTGGTTACGGCTGTGCCCGCGGCCTAATTTTCGTACACGGAGGGCGCTCGCAACGTCTCGCCCCATTCCGAGTCCGGCGGACGAAGTTGGCCAGCCCCTCCCCCCAAGGCTATAGCCCACCCGTTTTTTTGGCATTTTTGCGGCGGACGAACTTGGGGATGGGACCTTTGGGGGCTTATTTTTGGGTGTGACTGTGCCTGCGGCCTATTTTTGGCACACAGATGGCGCTTGCAATGGCTCACCCCATTCCGAGTCCGATGGACGAAGTTGGCCAGCCCCTCCCCCCAAGGCTATAGCCCACCCGTATTTTGGGCATTTTTGCGGCGGACGAACTTGGGGACGGGACCTTCGGGGGCTTATTTTTGGGTGCGGCTATGCCGCAGCTTCTATAAACACACGGAGGCGCTCGCAAAGTCTCGCCCCATTCCGAGTCCAGCGGACGGTTGGCCAGCCCCTCCCCAAGGCTATATCCACCCGTTTTTGGGCATTTTGCAGCAGACGAACTTGAGGGGGACCTTCAGGGGCTTGTTTTTGGGCACGGCTGTCACGCGTGGCCTATTTTGGCACACGGAGCGCTGCATAAAGTCTCGCCCCATTAAAGTCCGGCGGACGAGAGTTGGCCAGCCCCTCCCCCACGGCTATAGCCCACCCGTTTTGGGCATTTTGCAGCGGACGAACTTGGGGAGGACCTTCAGGGGCTTATTTTTGGGCGCGCTGTGCCTGCGACCTATTTTTGGCACACGGAGGCGCTCACAAAGTCTCGCCCCATTCCGAGTCCAGCGGACGAGGGTTAGCCAGCCCCTCCCCCAAAGGCTATAGCCCACCCGTTTTTGGACATTTTCAGGCGGACGAACTTGGGGCCACGGGACCTTCGGGAGCTTATTTTTGGGTGTGGCTGCGCCGCGCAATTTTAGCACACGGAGGCGCTCGCAAAGTCTCGCCCTATTCCGAGTCCGAGGCGGACGAAGGGCCAGTCCACTCCCCCAAGGCTATAGCCCACCCATTTTTGGGCATTTTGCGGCGGACAGAAATTGGGGGCGGGACCGTCGGGAGGCTTATTTTTGGGCGGCTGTGCCCGCGACCTGGCCCACACAGCACACGGAGGCGCTCGTAAAGTCTCGCCCCATTCGAGTCCGGCAGACAAAGTTGGCCAGCCCCTACCCCTGAGGCTATACCCACCCATTTTTTGGCATTTTGCGGCGGACGAACTTGGGGACGGGACCTTCGGGGGGTTATTTTTGGCGCGCTGTGCCGCGACCTAGCACGGAGGGCTCTCACAAAGTCTCACCCCATTCCGAGTCCGGACCCGAAGTTAGCCAGCCCTCCCCCGCTCTATAGCCCACCCGTTTTTTGGGCATTTCTGCGGCGGACGAACTTGGGGACGGGACCTTCGGGGGCTTATTTTTTGGTGTGGCTGTGCCCGCGGCATATTTTTGGCACACGGACGGCACTCGTAAAGTCTCGCCCTATTCCGAGTCCAGCGGACGAAGTTGGCCAGTCCCTCCCCCCAAGGCTATAGCCCACCCGGTTTTTGGGCATTTTCGCGGCGGACGAACTTGGGGACGGGACCGTCGGGGGTTTATTTTTGGGTGCGGCTGTGCCCCAGCCTATTTTTGGAACACGGAGGGCGCTCGCAAAGTCTCGGCCCATTCCGAGTCCGGCGGACGAAAATGGCCAGCCCCTCCCCCCAAGGCTATAGCCCACCCGTTTTTTGGGCATTTTTGCGGCGGACGAACTTGGGGACGGGACCTTCGGTGGCTTATTTTTGGGCGCGCCTGTGCCCGCGGCCTACCGTACGGAGGTGCTCGCAAAGTCTCGCCCCATTCCGAGTCCGGCGGACGAAGTTGGCCAGCCCCTCCCCCCAAGTCTATAGCCCACCCGTTTTTTGGGCATTTTTGCGGCGGACGAACTTGGGGTTGGGACCTTCGGGGGCTTATTTTTGGTTGCGGCTGCGCCCGCGGCCTTTGCTTGGCACACGGAGGGCGCTGACAAAGTCTTGCCCCATTCCGAGTCCGGCGGACGAAGTTAGGCAGCCCCTCCCCCCAAGGCTATAGCCCACCCGTTTTTTGGGCATTTTTGCGGCGGACGAACTTGGGGACGGGACCTTCGGGGGCTTATTTTTGGGCGCGGCTGTGCCTGCGGCCTATTTTTGGTACACGGAGGGTGCTCGCAAAGTCTCGCCCCATTCCGAGTCCGGCGGACAAAGTTGGCCAGCCCCTCCCCCCAAGGCTATAGCCCACCCGTTTTTTGGGCATTTTTGCGGTGGACGAACTTGGGGACGGGACCTTCGGGGGCTTATTTTTGGGCGCGGCTGTGCCTGCGGCCTATTTTTGGCACACGGAGGGCGCTCGGAAAGTCTCGCCCCATTCCGAGTCCGGCGGACGATGTTGGCCAGCCCCTCCCCCCAAGGGTATAGCCCACCCGTTTTTTGGGCATTCTTGCGGCGGATGAACTCTGGGACGGGACCTTCGGGGGCTTATTTTTGGGTGCGGCTGTGCCCACGGCCTATTTTTGGCACGCGGAGGGCGCTCGGAAAGTCTCGCCCCATTCCGAGTCCGGCGGACAAAGTTGGCCAGCCCCTCCCCCCAAGGCTATAGCCCACCCGTTTTTTGGGCATTTTTGCAGCGGACGAACTTGGGGACGGCACCTTCGGGAGATTATTTCTGGGCGCGGCTGTGACCGCGGCCTATTTTTGGCACACAGAGGGCTCTCACAAAGTCTCACCCCATTCCGAGTCCGGCGGACGAAGTTAGCCAGCCCCTCCCCCCAAGTCTATAGCCCACCCGTTTTTTGGGCATTTTTGCGGCGGACGAACTTGGGGATGGGACCTTTGGGGGTTTATTTTTGGGTACGGCTGTGCCCGCGGCCTATTTTTAGCACACGGAGGGCACTCACAAAGTCTCGCCCCATTCTGAGTCCGAGGCCCGGACAGTCGGCCAGCCTCCCCCAAGGCTATAGCCCACTCGTTTTAGGGCATTTTGCGGCGGAGGAGACTTGGGGGCACCTTCGGGAGCTTATTTTTGGCGCGGCTGTGCCCGCGGCGTCCCAGCACACGGAGGCGTTCGCAAAGTCTCGCCCCATTCCGAGGCCGGCGGAGGACGTGGGCCAGCCCCTCCCCCAAGGCTATAGCCCACCCGTTTTGGGCATTTTTGGGGCGGACGAACTTGGGAATGCGGGACCTTCGGGGCTTAATTTTGGCGCGGCTGTGCCCAGCCTATTTTGCCCAGCACCACGGAGGCGCTCGCAAAGTCTCGCCCCATTTCAGGCGGACAGAGTTGGGCCCCTCCCCGGGGCTATAGCCCACCCGTTTTTTGGGCATTTTTGCGGCGGACGAACTCGGGGCCGGGACATTCGGGGGCTTATTGTTGCGCGCGGCCGTGTCTGCGGCCTATTTTTGGCTCACGGAGGGCGCTCGCAAAGTCTCGCCCATTCGAGTCCGAGCGGACAGGTTGGCCAGCCCCCTCCCCAAGGCTATAAGCTTTTGCACCCGTTTTTGGGCATTTTGCGTTCGGCGAACTTGGGGGCCAGGACCTTGAGGCTTATTTTTGGGGCGGCTGTGCCCATGCGGCCTATTTTCCCAGCACACGGACGGTGCTCGCAAAGTCTCGCTTCATTCCGAGTCCGGCGGACGAATTTGCCCAGCCCCTCCCCCCAAGGCTATAGCCCACCCATTTTTTAGGCATTTTTGCGGCGGACGAACTTGGGGACGGGACCTTCGGGGGATTATTTTTGGGCTGGCATTGCCCGTGGCCTATTTTTGGCACACGGAGACCGCTCGCAAAGTCTCACCCCATTCCGAGTCCGACGGACGAAGTTGGCCAGCCCCTCCCCCCAAGGCTATAGCCCACCCGTTTTTTGGGCATTTTTGCGGTTGTCGAACATGGGGACGGGACCTTTGGGGGCTTATTTTTGGGCGCGGCTGTGCCCGCGGACTATTTTTGGCACACGGAGGGCGTTCGCAAATTCTCGCCCCATTCCGAGTCCGGCGGACGAAGTTGGCCAGCCCTTCCCCCCAAGGCTATAGCCCACCCGTTTTTTGGGCATTTTTGCGGCGGGCGAACTTGGGGCAGGACCTTCAGGGCTTATTTTTGGCGCGGTTTGTGCATGGCCTATTTTTGGCACAGGGCGCGCTCGCAAAGTCTCGCCCCATTCCGAGTCCAGTGGACAAAGTTGGCCAGCCCCTCCCCCAGGCTATAAGCCCACCGTTTTCGGCATTTTCGCGGCGGATGAACTTGGGGTCGGGACCTTCGGGGGCTTATTTTTGTTGCGGGCGGGCCCGCGTCCTATGCTTGGCACACGGAGGGCGCTGACAAAGTCTCGCCCCATTCCGAGTCCGGCGGGACGAAGGCAGCCCCTCCCCCAAGGCTGCAGCCCACCCATTTTTGGACATTTTCCAGGCGGACGAACTTGGGGCCAGGACCTTCAGGAGCTTATTTTTGGGTGTGGCTGCGCCCGCGTAATTTTGCACAGCACACGGAGGCGCTCGCAAAGTCTCGCCCTATTCGAGTCCGGCGAGGCCGAGTTGGCCATCCCTCCCCCAGGCTATATCCCACCCGTTTTTGGGCATTTTTTGCGGCGGACAGAGGTGGGGACGGGACCGTCGGGGGCTTATTTTTTGGGCGCGGCTGTGCCCGCGGCCTATTTTGGCACACGTAGGGCGCTCATAAAGTCTCGCTCCATTCCGAGTCCGGCGGACGAAGTTGGGCAGCCCCTCCCCCAAGGCTATAGCCCACCCGTTTTTTGGGCATTTTGTAGGCGGACGAACTTGGGGGCCAGGACCTTCGGGGGCTTATTTTTGGGCGCGGCTGTGCCCGCGGCCTATTTTGGCGCACACGGAGCGCGCTCGCAAAGTCTCGCCCCATTCCGAGTCCGGCGTGACAGTTGGCCAGCCCCTCCCCCAAGGCTATAGCCCACCCGTTTTTGGGCATTTTTGCGAGACGAAATTTGGGTGGGTACCTTCGGGGGGCTTATTTTGGTTGCGGCTGAGCCCGCTGCCTATGCTTACAGCACACGAGGCGCTACAGCAAAGTCTCGCCCCATTCCGAGTCCGGCCGGACAGTTAGGCAAGCCCCTCCCCCAGGCTATCCAGCCCACCCGTTTTTGGGCATTTTCCGGACGAACATGGGGGGGACCTTCAGGAGCTTATTTTTGGGTGTGGCTGCGTTAGCAGCCTGTTTTTAACATACGGAGGGTGCTCGTAAGTCTCGCCCCATTCCAGTCCGAGGCCCGGACGGTTGGCCAACCCTCCCCAGGGTATAGCCCACCCGTTTTTGGGGATTTTGCAGGCGGAAGAACTTGGGGGCCAGGGACCGTCGGGGCTTATTTTTGGGTGCGGTTGTGCCATGCGGCCTATTTTCCCAGCACCACGGAGGCGCTGAAGTCTCGCCCCATTCCGAGTCAGCGGCGGACGAGTTGGCCAGCCCCTCCCCCAAGGCTATAGCCCACCCGTTTTTGGGCATTTTGCGGCGGACGAACTTGGGACGGCACCTTGGGGAATTATTTTGGGTGCGGCTGTGCCCGCTGCCTGGCCCAGCACACGGAGGGCGCTCGCAAATTCTCGCCCCATTCCGAGTCCGGCGGACGAAGTGGGCCAGCCCTTCCCCCCAAGGCTATAGCCCACCCGTTTTTTGGGCATTTTTGCGGCGGACGAACTTGGGGACGGGACCTTCAGGGGCTTATTTTTGAGCGCGGTTGTGCCGCGGCCTATTTTTGGCACAGGGAGCGCGCTCGCAAAGTCTCGCCCCATTCCGAGTCCGGCGGACAAAGTTGGCCAGCCCCTCCCCCCAAGGCTATAGCCCACCCGTTTTTTCGGCATTTTTGCGGCGGATGAACTTGGGGTCGGGACCTTCGGGGGCTTATTTTTTGTTGTGGCTGTGCCCGCGGCCTATGCTTGGCACACGGAGGGCGCTGACAAAGTCTCGCCCCATTCCGAGTCCGGCGGACGAAGTTAGGCAGCCCCTCCCCCCAAGGCTATAGCCCACCCATTTTTTGGACATTTTTCCGGCGGACGAACTTGGGGACGGGACCTTCAGGAGCTTATTTTTGGGTGTGGCTGCGCGCGGTAATTTTAGCACACGGAGGCGCTGCAAAGTCTCGCCCTATTCCGAGTCCGGCGGGCCAGTTGGCCAGTCCCTCCCCAAGGCTATATCCCACCGTTTTTGGGCATTTTGCGGCGGGCCCGAAATTGGGGACGGGACCGTCGGGGGCTTATTTTTGGGTGCGGCTGTGCCCCGCGGCCTATTTTAGCACACGTAGGGCGCTCTGTAAGTCTCGCTCCATTCCGAGTCCGAGGCGGACGAGTTGGCCAGCCCCTCCCCCAAGGCTATAGCCCACCCGTTTTGGGCATTTTTGTGGCGGACGAACTTGGGGGGCAGGACCTTCGGGGAGCTTATTTTTGGGCGCGGCTGTGCCCGCGGCCTATTTTAGCGCACGGAGGCGTGCTCGCAAAAGTCTCGCCCATTCCGAGTCCGGCGGACAGAGTTAGCCAACCCCCTCCCCAAGGCTATAGCCCACCCGTTTTTGGGCATTTTGCGGCGGACGAAATTTGGGTCGGTACCTTGAGGCTTATTTTTGGTTGCGGCTGAGCCGCTGCCTATGCTTGCACACGGGCGCTGACAAAGTCTCGCCCATTCCAGTCCAGCGGACAGAAGTTAGGCAGCCTCCCCAAGGCTATAGCCCACCGTTTTTAGGCATTTTCCGGCGGGCAACATGGGGCGGGACCTTCAGGGCTTATTTTTGGGTGTGGCTGCGTTGCAGCCTGGCATACGGAGGGTGCTCGTAAGTCTCGCCCCATTCCGTGTCCGGCGGACGAAGTTGTCCAGCCCCTCCCCCGAGGGTATAGCCCACCCACGTTTTTGGGGATTTTGCGGCGGAAGAACTTGGGGGCCGGGACCGTCGGGGCTTATTTTTGGAGTCTTGGTTGTGCCCACGGCCTGGCCCAGCACACGGGGCGCTCGCAAAGTCTCGCCCCATTCCGAGTCCGGCGGACAAGTTGGCCAGCCCCTCCCCCAAGGCTATAGCCACCGTTTTGGGCATTTTGCAGTGGACGAACTTGGGGGACGGCACCTTCGGGGAAATTATTTTTGGGTGCGGCTGTGCCGCTGCCCCTATTACAGCACACGGAGGCGCTCGCAAAGTCTCGCCCATTCCAGTCCGTGCGGACGAGTCGGCCAGCCCCCTCCCAGGCTATAGCCCACCCATTTTGGGGCATTTTGTGGACGAACTTGGGACGGCACCTTGAGGGCTTATTTTGGATGCGGCAGTGCCCGCTGCCTAACTGCGGAGCGCTGCAAAGTCTCGCCCCATTCCGAGTCCGGACAGAAGTTGGCCAGCCCTCCCCCATAAGCCCACCGTTTTGGGAATTTTGCAGTGGACGAACTTGGGGCCAGGACCTTCGGGGCTTATTTTTGGGCGCGGCTGTGCGCATGGCTTCTTCGGAGCGCTCGCAAAGTCTCGCCCCATTCCGAGTCCAGTGCCAGAAGTAGGCCAGCCCTCCCCCAAGGCTATAGCCACACCCGTTTTAGGCATTTTGCGGCGAGACGAACTTAGGGGCCCAGCACCTTGGGGAATTATTTTGGGTGCGGCTGTGCCATGGCCTAGCCCCAGCACACGGAGGCGCTGCAGAGTCTCGCCCCATTCCAGTCCGGCGGACAGAAGTCGGCCAGCCCCTCCCCCAAGGCTATAGCCACCCATTTTAAGGGCATTGTGCAGCGAACTTAGGGACGGCACCTTCAGGGGATTATTTTGGGGTGCGGCAGTGCCCGCTTTCAGCACAGCTTTGGAGGCGCTCGCAAAGTCTCGCCCCATTCCGAGTCCGGGCGGACAGGTTGGCCAGCCCTCCCCCGAGGCTATAGCCCACCGTTTTTAGGCATTTTACGGCGGACGAACTTGGGGACTGGACCATTGGGGCTTATTTTGGGCGCGGCTGTCCCCGCATCCTATTTTGGTACATGGAGGTGCTCAAAGTCTCGCCCGTTCCGAGTCCGGCGGACAGGATTGGCCAGCCTCCCCCGAGGCTATAGCCCACCTGTTTTTGCACATTTTGCGAGCGGGACGGACTTGGGGCGGGACCTTCGAGGGCTTATTTTTGGGCGCGGCTTTGTCCATGGCCTAGCTTTGGCACACTGTGGAGGGCACTCAAAGTCTCGGCCCATTCCGGAGTCCGGCGGCGAAGTTGTGGCCACCCCACCCCCAGGCTATAGCCACCTTCGTTTTAGGCATTTTGCGGCGGGCGAGACTTAAGAGCAGGACCTTCGGGGACAAATTTTTGGGCGGCTGTGCCATGACCTATTTGGCACCACTGGAGGCCGCTCGCAAAAGAAGTCTCGCCCCATTCCGAGTAGAGGCGGGCCAGTGGGCCAGCCTCCCCCAAGGCTATCCCACCCATTTTTGGGCATTTTGCCGGCGGACGAACTTGGGGCGGGACCTTCGAGGCTTATTTTTGGGTGGCGGCTGTGCCCGTGACCTATGTTTGGCACACAGAGGCACTCGCAAAGTCTAGCCCCATTCCGAGTCCAGCGGGACGAGTTGGCCAGCCCCTCCCCCAAGGCTATAGCCCCGTTTTTGGGTAGTTTTGCACGGCGGACGAACTTGGGGACGGGACCTTCGGGGTCTTATTTTTGGGCGTGGTTGTGCCCGCCTATTTTTAGCACACAAAGGGTGCTCGCAAGTCTCGTCCCATTCCGAGTCCAGCTAATGGACAGAAGTTGGCCAGCCCTCCCCCAGACTATAGTCACCGTTTTTGGGCATTTTGCGGCGGACGAACTTGGGGGGCGGGACCGGGGCTTATTTTGGGGCGCAGGCTGTGCCACGTTACAATACCTAACCCCAGCACCACGGAGGCCGTTAAGAAGTCTCACCCCATTACTGAGTCAAGGACGGACGAAGTTGGCTACTCCCTACCCCAAGAGCTATAGCATAAATTCACTTTCGTTTTAAGGGCATTTTGCGGGGACAAACTTAGGGATGGACCTTGAGGACTTATTTTGGGGCGCGCTGTGCCGCGGACCTCTTTTACATGAGGCGCTCATAGCAAGTCTGGCCCTATTCGAATCTTGCCCGGACGAAGTTTGGCCAGCCTCCCCCAGGTATAGCCGTCCGTTTTGGCGCATTTTTGCGGCGGACGAACTTGGGGATTCGGCGGACCTTAGGGAGGCTTATTTTGGTTGCTTGGCTGTGCCGCTGCCTATGCCCAGCACACGGAGGCGCCAAAGTCTCGCCCCATTCCGAAGTCCGGCGGACGAAGTTAGGCAAGCCCTCCACCCCCAAAGGCTATAGCCCACCCATTTTGGGCATTTTCCGAGCAGGACGAACATGGGGGCCCATTGGGACCTTCAGGAGCTTATTTTTGGGTGTGGCTGTGCCCTGCGGCTATTTTGGCACCACGGAGGCCGCTCGCAAAGTCTTGCCCCATTCCGAGTCCGAGGCGGACGAAGTGGGCCAGCCCCCCCAAGGCTATAGCCCACCCGTTTTAGGCATTTTGCGGCGGACGAACTTAAGAAGCAGGACCTTGGGGCATATTTTTGGGCGCGGCTGTGCCGTGGCCTATTTTGGCACACGGAGGCCGCTCGCAAGTCCTGCGCCCCATTCGAAGTCGGCGGACCCGAAGTGGGCCAGGCCCTCCCCCAAGGCTATCCCACCCATTTTTGGGCATTTTGCGGCAGACGAACTTGGGGCGGGACCTTCGGGGCTTATTTTGGGCGCGGCTGTGCCCATGACCTATGTTTGGAACACAGGCGCTGCAAAGTCTCGCCCCATTCCGAGTCCGAGGCGGACAGAAGTTGGCCAGCCCCTCCCCCAAGACTTTATAACCACCCGTTTTTGGGCATTTTACGGCGGACGAACTTGGGGCCAGGACCTTCGGGGCTTATTTTTGGCGCGGCTGTGCCGCGCGGCTCCCCCAGCCTGGCACACGGAGGCCGTTCGCAAGTCTCGCCCCATTCTGAGTCAGGCGGACCAGTTGGCCTGCCCCTCCCCCGTAGGCTATATCCCACCCGTTTTGGGCATTTTGCGGCGGACAAACTTGGGATGGGACCTTCGGGGACTTATTTTTGGGCGCGGCTGTGCCGCGGCCTATTTTGGCACACAGAGGCGCTCGCAAAGTCTCGCCCCATTCCGAATCTTGCGGACAGAAGTTGGCCAGCCCCTCCCAAGGCTATAGCCCATCCGTTTTTAGGCAATTATTGCCGGCGGACGAACTTGGGGCCAGGCGGGACCTTCGGGGGCTTATTTTTGGCGCGGCTGTGGCCGCATCTGGCCCCAGCACCACGGAGGCTGCTCGCAAAGTCTCGCCCTATTCCGAGTCCGGCGGACGAAGTTGGCCAGCCCCTCCCCCCAAGGCTATAGCCCACCCGTTTTTTGGGCAATTATTGCGGCGGACGAACTTGGGGACGGGGCCTTCGGGGGCTTATTTTTGGGCGCGGCTGTGCCACGGCCTATTTTGTCACACGGGCGCTGCGCAAAGTCTCGCCCCAGTCCAATTCCGGCGGACGAAGTGGGCCAGCCCCTCCCCCCAAGGCTATAGCCCAGCCGTTTTTTGGGCATTTTTGCGGCAGACGAACTTGGGGACGGGAGCTTCAGGGGCTTATTTTTGGGTGCGGCTGTGCCCGAGGCCTAATTTTGGCACACGGAGGCGCTGCATAGAGTCTGCGCCCCATTCCGAGTCCCGGCGAGACGGTTGGCCAGCCCCTCCCCCAAGGCTATAGCCCACCCGTTTTGGGCATTTTAGGCGGGACCCAGACTTGGGGACGGGGACGTTCGGGGGAAAAACTTATTTTTGGCGCGCCTATGCCCACGGCCTATTTTTGGTACCACACGGAGGCCGCTCACAAAGTCTCACCCCATTCCGAGTCCGGCGGACGAGGTTGGCCAGCCCTCCCCCCAAGGCTATAAGCCCACCTGTTTTTGGGCATTTTGCGGCGAGACCCGAACTTGGGGGCCAGGACCTTTGGGGGGCTTATTTTTGGGGCGCGGCTGTGTCACCCATGGCCCTATTTGGCACGGAGGCGCTTGCAAAGTCTCGCCCCATTCCGAGTCCGAGCGGACCGAAGTTGGCCAGCCCCTCCCCCAAGGCTATAGCCCACCCGTTTTTGGGCAGTATTGCAGTGAGGGCGAGACGAAGTGGGGATGGGGCCTTGGGGGCTTATTTTGGGCGGCTGTGCCGCGGCCTATTTTATCACGGAGTGTGCTCGAAAAATCTCGCCCCATTCCGATTCTGGCGGAGAGTGGGCCAGCCCCTCCCCAGGCTATAGCCCACCCGTTTTTGGGCATTTTGAGGCGCTATGCCCGTGGCTTTATTTTTGGCACACGGAGGGCACTCGCAAAGTCTCGGCCCATTCCAGAGTCCGGCGGACGAAAGTGGGCCAGCCCCCTCCCAGGCTATAGCCCACCACGTTTTTGGGCATTTTGCGGCGGACGAACTTGGGGCCAGGTCCTTTGAGGGCTTATTTTTGGGCGCGTCTGTGCCCGCGGCCTATTTTGGCACACGGTACGGGCGTTTGGAAAGTCTCGCCCCATTCGAGAGGTCCGAGCGAATAAGTTGGCCAGCCCCCTCCCCAGGCTATCTCACCCGTTTTTTGGGCATTTTTGCGGCGGACGAACTTGGGGACGGGACTTTCGGGGGCTTATTTTTAGGTATGGCTGTGCCCGCGGCCTATTTTTGGCACACGGAGGCCGCTTGCAAAGTCTTGCCCCATTCCGAGTCTGGCGGACGAAGTCGGCCAGCCCGTCCCCCCAAGGCTATCCCACCCGTTTTTTGGTCATTTTTGTGGCGGACGAACTTGGGGACGGGACCTTCGGTGGCTTATTTTTGGGAACGGCTGTGCCCGCGGCCTATTTCTGGCACACGGAGGCCGCTCGCAAAGTCTCGCCCCATTCCCAGTCCGGCGGACGAAGTTGGCCAGCCCCTCCCCCCAAGGCTATAGCCCACCCGTTTTTTGGGCATTTTTACGGCGGACGAACTTGGGGACGGGACCTTCGGGGGCTTATTTTTGGCGGCTGTGCCCGCGGCCTATTTTTGGCACACGGAGGCGCTCGCATAAGTCTAACCCCATTCCCAGTCCGGCTGGACAGAAGTTGGCCAGCCCCTCCCCCAAGGCTATAGCCCACCCCGTTTTTGGGCATTTTTTAGACGAACTTGGGACGGGACCTTCGGGGGCTTATTTTTAGGCGCGGCTGTGCCCAGCCTTTTTCCCAGCACACGGAGGCGTTTGGAAAGTCTCGCCCCATTCGAGTCCGGCGGACGAGTTGGCCAGCCCTCCCCGAAAGGCTATCTCACCGTTTTTGGGCATTTTGCGGCGGACGAACTTGGGGACGGGACTTTCGGGGGCTTATTTTTAGGTACGGCTGTGCCCGCTGCCTATTTTTGGCACACGGAGGCCGCTTCCAAAGTCTCGTCCCATTCCGAGTCCAGCGGATGAAGTGGGCCAGCCCCTCCCCCCAAGGCTATAGCCCACCCGTTTTTTGGGCATTTTTGCGGCGGACGAACTTGGGGACGGGACCTTCAGGGGCTTATTTTTGGACGCGGCTGTGTCCGCGGCCTATGGCCCCCACACGGAGGGCACTCGCAAAGTCTCGGCCCCATTCCGAGTCCGAGGCGGGCGAAGTGGGCCAGCCGCTCCCAAGGCTATAGCCCACCCGTTTTTGGGCATTTTGCGTGACGAGCGAACTTGGGGCCCGGGACCTTCGGGGACTTATTTTTGGGCGCGCTGTGTCCGCGGCCTATTTTTAGTACGGAGGCGCTCACAAATTCTCGCCAATCCGAGTCCGGCGGACGAGTCGGCCAGCCTCCCCCAAGGCTATAGCCCACCCATTTTTGGGCATTTTGCGGCGAGACGAACTTGGGGATGGGACTTTCAGGGGCTTATTTTGGGAGCGGCTGTGCCCAGCGGCCTATTTGGAGTACACGGACTGCGCTCGCAATGTCTCACCCCATTCCGGAGTCCGAGGCGGACGAAGTTGGCCAGCCCCTCCCCCCAAGGCTATAGCCCACCCGTTTTTTGGGCATTTTTGCGGCGGACGAACTTGGGGACGGGACCTTCGGGGGCTTCTTTTTAGGCACGGCTGTGGCCGCGGCCTGGCCCACACTACGGAGCGCTCGCAAGAGTCTCGCCCCATTCCGAGTCGGGGACAGAGTCGGCCAGCCCCTCCCCCCAAGGCTATAGCCCACCCGTTTTTTGGGCATTTTTGCGGCGGACGAACTTGGGGACGGGACTTTCGGGGGATTATTTTTGGGCGCGGCTGTGCCCGCGGCCTATTTTGGGTACACGGAGTGCGCTCGCAAAGTCTCGCCCCATTCCGAGTCCCGCGGACGAAGTGGGCCAGCCCCTCCCCCCAAGGCTATAGCCCACCCGTTTTTTGGGCATTTTTGCGGCGGACGAACTTGGGGACGGGACCTTCAGGGGCTTATTTTTGGGAGCGGGTGTGTCCAGCGGCCTATTTTGGCACACGGAGGCGCTTGCAAAGTCTCGCCCCATTCCAGGAGTCCGAGCGGACGGGAGTTGGCCAGCCCCTCCCCCAAGGCTATAGCCACCCGTTTTTGGGCATTTTTGAGGCGGACGAACTTGGGGACGAGACCTTGAAAGGCTTATTTCTGGGGGCGGCTGTTCCCGCGGCCTATTTTGCAAACGGAGGCGCTCGCAAATTCTCGCCCCATTACGAGTCAGCGGACAGTTGGCCAGCCCCTCCCCCGAGGCTATAGCCCACCCGTTTTTGGGCATTTTGCGGCGCGGACCCGAACTTGGGGACCAGAAGGAGCTTCGGGGGCTTATTTTGGAGTGCGGCTGTGCCCGGCCTGGCCCAGCACACGGAGGGTGCTGCAAAGTCTCGCCCCATTCCGAGTCCGGCGGACGAAGTAGAACCGCCCCTCCCCCAAGGCTATAGCCCACCCATTTTTTGGGCATTTTGCGGCGGACGAACTTGGCGGACGGGACCTTGAGGCTTATTTTTTTGCGACGGCTATGTCCAGTGGCCTATTTTTGGCACCACGGAGGGCACTCGCAAAGTCTCGGCCCATTCCGAGTCCGGCGGACGAAGTTGGCCAGCCCTCCCCCAAGGCTATAGCCCACCGTTTTGGGCATTTTACACGGCAGTGAGACGAACTTAAGAACAGGACCTTCGGGGGATTATTTTTGGCGTAGCGGCTGTGCCGCGGCTTGACTATTTTGGCACCACGGAGGTGCTCGCAAAATCTCGCCCCATTCTGAGTCGGGCGGACGAGAGTTGGCCAGCCCCTCCCAAAGGCTATCCACCGTTTTTGGGCATTTTGCGGCGGACAGAACTTGGGCCGGGACCTTCAGGGGGCTTATTTTTGGGAGTGGCTGTGCCGCGGCCTATGTTTAGAACACAGGCGCTCGCAAAGTCTCGCCCCATTCCGAGTCCGAGGCGGACGAAGTTGGCCAGCCCCTCCCCCAGGCTATAGCCCACCCCGTTTTTGGGCATTTTGCGGCGGACGAACTTGGGGACGGGACCTTCAGGAGGCTTATTTTGGGCCCGGCTGTGTCCGCGGCCTGGCCTATTTTACCCAGCACCACGGAGGCGCTTGCAAAGTCTCGCCCCATTCCGAGTCCGGCGGACAGTTGGCCCAGCCCACTCCCCAGCTATGCTTCCCGTTTTGGGCATTTTGCGGCGGGACGAACTTGGGGACGGGACCTTCAGGAGTTTATTTTTGGGCCGGCTGTGTGCGGCCTATTTTTTGGCTACGGAGGCGCTTGCAAAATGTCGCCCCATTCCGTGTCCGGCGGACGAAGTAGGCCAGCCCCTCCCCCCAAGGCTATAGCCCACCCGTTTTTTGGGCAATTATTGCGGCGGACGAAATTGGGGATGGGGCCTTCGGGGGCTTATTTTTGGGCGCGGCTGTGCCACGGCTATTTTATCACCACGGGTGTGCTAAAATCTCGCCCCATTCCGATTCTGGCGGACAGTGGGCCAGCCCTCCCAACGCTATAGCCCACCTTTTTGGGCATTTTGCGGCGGACGAACTTGGGGCGGGAGCTTCGAGGGCTTATTTTGGGTGCGGCTGTGCCTTGGCCTGGGCACACGGAGGCGCTGCAAAGTCTCGCCCCATTCCGAGTCCGAGCGAGACAGTAGGCCAGCCCCCTCCCAGGCGTAGCCGCCCATTTTTTGGGCATTTTGCGGCGAGACGAACTTAGGGGCGGGATTGGGCTTATTTTTGGCGCTTGGCTATGCCGCCCTGGCCCACAGCACACGGAGGCCGCTGTAAAGTCTCCCCATTCCCGAGTCCAGGCGGACAGAAGTCGGCCAGCCCTACCACAGGCTATGGCAGGCATTGTTTTTGGGCATTTTGCCGGCGGACGAACTTGGGGCCGGGACTTTGGGGCTTATTTTTGGCGCGGCTGTGTCCGCAACCTGGCCTATTTTGACGGAGGCGTTTGGAAAGTCTCGTCCCATTCCGAGTCGGCGGACGAAGATTGGGCAGCCCTCCCCCAAGGCTATCTCATAGATTTTGGGCATTTTGCGGCGGATGAACTTAGGGACGGGACTTTCGGGGCTTATTTTTAGGTGCTGACTGTGCCCAGCGGCCTATTTTGGCCCACAGCACACGGAGGCGCGTCAAAGTCTCGTCCCATTCCGAGTCCCGGCGGACCGAAGTGGGCCAGCCCCCTCCCCCAAGGCTATAGCCCACCCGTTTTTGGGCATTTTGCAGCGGACGAACTTGGGGCGGGACCTTCAGGGCTTATTTTTGGGCGCGGCTGTGTCCGCGGCCCTATTCCCCACACACGGAGGGTGATTGCAAAGTCTCGCCCCATTCAGAGTCCGGCGGACGAGTTGGCCAGCCCCTCCCCCAAGGCTATAGCCACCCGTTTTTGGGCATTTTGCGTGGACGAACTTGGGGGGACGGGACATTCAGGGCTTATTTTTGGGCGCTGACTATGCCATTGACCCAGCACACGGAGGGCACTCGCAAAGTCTCGGCCCATTCCAGTCCGGCCGGGACAGTTGGCCAGCCCCTCCCAAGGCTATAGCCCACCGTTTATTGTGGCATTTTGAGGCGGACGAACTTGGGGACCGAGACCTTGGGGCTTATTTCTGGGGGCGGCTGTGCCCGGCCTATTTTGGCAGCAAATGGAGGCGCTGCATTCTCGCCCCATTCGAGTCAGCGGACAAAGTTGGCCTCCCCAAGGCTATAGCCCACCGTTTTCAGGCATTTTGCGGCGGATGAACTTGGAGGCGGGACCTTCGGGGGCTTATTTTTGGAGTGCGGCTGTGCCCGCGGCCTGGCCCACCACGGAGGCCGCTGCAAGTCTCACCCCATTCCAGGAAGTCCGAGCGGACAGTAGGCCAACCCCTCCCCAAGGCTATATCCCACTATTTTTTGGGCATTTTTGACGGCGGACGAACTTGAGGGGGACCTTGGGGGCTTATTTTGGGCGCGGCTATGGCCGCTATTTTTGGCACACGGAGGGCACTCGCAAAGTCTCGGCCCATTCCGAGGCCAGCGGACGAGAGATTGGCCAGCCCCCTCCCCAAGGCTATAGCCCACCGTTTTTGGGCATTTTGAGGCGGGACGAACTGGGGGCCGAGACCTTCGGGGGCTTATTTCTGGGGGCGGCTGTGCCCGCAGCCTATTTTTGGCAAAGCGGAGGTGCTGCATGAAATTCTCGCCCATTCACGAGGTCAGCGGACGAAGTTGGCCAAGCTCCTCCCCAAGGCTATAAGCCCCACCCGTTTTTAGGCATTTTGCGGCGGGACCTTGAACTTGGGGCCGGGACCTTCAGGGGCTTATTTTTGCAGGGCGCGGCTGTGTCCGTGGCCTATTTTAACACACGGAGGCGCTTGCAAAGTCTCGCCCCATTCCGAGTCCGGCGGACAGAGTTGGCCAGCCCCCTCCCCAAGGCTATAGCCACCGTTTTTGGGCATTTTGCGGCGGGACGAACTTGGGGGCGGGACCTTCAGGGGCTTATTTTTGGGCGCGGCTGTGTCATTGGCCTATTTTGGCACACGGAGGCACTTGCAAGTCTCGCCCCATTCCGAGTCCGGCCCGGACAGAGTTGGCCAACCCCTCCCCCAAGGCTATAGCCCCGTTTTTAGGCATTTTGAGGCGGACGAACTTGAGGCGAGACCTTCGGGGGCTTATTTCTGGGGCGCTGTGCCCGCCCATTCCTTTGTGCAAGCGGATGGCGCTCAAATTCTCGCCCCATTCACGAGTCCAGCGGACGAAGTTGGCCAGCCCTCCCCCAAGGCTATAGCCCACCGTTTTGGGCATTTTGCGTGGCGGACGAACTTGGGGGACGGGACATCGGGGGCTTATTTTTGGGCGCGGCTATGCCCAGCGGCCTATTTTGGCACACGGAGGCCGCTCGCAAGTCTCACCCCATTCCGAGTCCAGCGAGACGAGAGTCGGCCAGCCCCTCCCCCAAGGCTATAGCCAGGCTGTTTTTTGGGCATTTTTGCGGCGGACGAACTTGGGGACGGGACTTTCGGGGGCTTATTTTTGGGCGTGGCTGTGTCCGCGGCCTATTTTTGGTACACGGAGGGCGTTTGGAAAGTCTCGCCCCATTCCGAGTCCGGCGGACGAAGTTGGCCAGCCCCTCCCCCCAAGGCTATCTCACCCGTTTTTTGGGCATTTTTGCGGCGGACGAACTTGGGGACGGGACCTTCAGGGGCTTATTTTAGGTGCGGCTGTGTCCGTCGGGCCTGCCCTCCCAGCACACGGAGGGTGCTCGCAGAAGTCTCGGCCCATTCCGAGTCCGAGCGGGCCGAAGTAGGCCAGCCCTCCCCCAAAGGCTATAGCCCACCCATTTTTGGGCATTTTGCGGCTGGGCGAAGGGCGGGACCTTCAGGGGCTTATTTTTTTGCGCGGCTATGTCCGTGGCCTATTTTTGGCACACGGAGGGCACTCGCAAAGTCTCGGCCCATTCCGAGTCCGGCGGACGAAGTTGGCCAGCCCCTCCCCCCAAGGCTATAGCCCACCCGTTTATTGGGCATTTTTGAGGCGGACGAACTTGGGGACGGGACCTTCGGGGGCTTATTTTTGGGAGTGGCTGTGCCCGCGGCCTATGTTTGGCACACAGAGGGCGCTCGCAAGTCTCGCCCCATTAGTCCGGCGGACGAAGTGGGCCAGCCCACTCCCCAGGCTATAAGCCCACCCGTTTTAGGCATTTTGCGGCGGACGAACTTGGGGCGGGACGTTCAGGGGTTTATTTTTGGGTGCGGCTGTGCCCCGGCCTATTTGGGTACCACGGACTGCGCTGCAATGTCTCACCCCATTCCGAGTCCGGCGGACGAAGTTGGCCACCCCCTCCCCCCAAGGCTATAGCCCACCCGTTTTTTGGGCATTTTTGCGGCGGACAAACTTGGGGACGGGACCATCGGGGGCTTATTTTTAGGCACGGCTGTGGCCGCGGCCTATTTTTGACACACGGAGGGCGCTCGCAAAGTCTCGCCCCATTCCGAGTCCGAGCGGGCCCGAAGTCGGCCAACCCCTCCCCAAAGGCTATAGCCCACCGTTTTTGGGCATTTTGGGGCGGAGCCGAAGGGGCGGGACCTTCGGGAGCTTATTTTTGGGCGCGGCTGTGTCCGCGGCCTATTTTTGGTAAACGGAGGCGCTCACAAATTCTCGCGCCAATCCGAGTCGGACAGTGAGTCCCAGCCCCTCCCCCCAAGGCTATAGCCCACCCGTTTTTTGGGCATTTTTGCGGCGGACGAACTTGGGAATGGGACTTTCGGGGGCTTATTTTTGGGAGCAGTTGTGCCCGCGGCCTATTTTGGGTACACGGAGTGCGCTCGCAAAGTCTCGCCCCATTCCGAGTCCGGCGGACGAAGTGGGCCAGCCCCTCCCCCCAAGGCTATAGCCCACCCGTTTTTTGGGCATTTTGAGGCGGACGAACTTGGGAGGCGGGACCTTCGGGCTTATTTTTGGGCGCGGCTGTGTCCGCGGCCCTGTGGTAAAGCGGAGGGCACTCACAAATTCTCGCGCCAATCCGAGTCCGGCGGACGAAGTCGGCCAGCCCCTCCCCCCAAGGCTATAGCCCACCCGTTTTTTGGGCATTTTTGCGGCGGACGAACTTGGGGATGGGAGTTTCGGGGGCTTATTTTTGGGAGCAGCTGTGCCCGCGGCCTATTTTGGGTACACGGACTGCGCTCGCAATGTCTCACCCCATTCCGAGTCCGGCGGACGAAGTTGGCCAGCCCCTCCCCCCAAGGCTATAGCCCACCCGTTTTTGGGCATTTTTGCGGCGAGACGAACTTGGGGACAGGACCTTCGGGGTTTATTTTTAGGCACAGCTGTGGGCGGCCTATTTTGACACACGGAGGCGCTGCAAAGTCTCGCCCCATTCCTAGTCCAGCGGCGAGTCGGCCAGCCCTCCTCCCAAGGCTATAGCCCACCCGTTTTTGGGCATTTTGCGGCGGACGAACTTGGGGGACGGGACTTTCGGCCTAGGGATTATTTTTGGGCGCGGCTAGGCATTTTTGCCCGCGGCCTATTTTTGGGGGTACGGAGTGCGCTCGCAATGTCTCGCCCCATTCCGAGTCCAGGCGGACAAAGTGGGCCAGCCCCTCCCCCAAGGCTATAGCCCACCGTTTTGGGCATTTTGCGGCGGACGAACTTGGGCTGGGACCTTCAGGGGCTTATTTTTGGGCGCTGCTGTGTCCGCGGCTATTTTTGGCACCACAGAGGCGCTTGCAAGTCTCGCCCCATTCCGAGTCCGAGCGGACGAAGTTGGCCAGCCCCTCCCCAAGGCTACCAGCCCACCGTTTTTAGGCATTTTTGGACGAACTTGGGGACGAGACCTTCGGGGGCTTATTTCTGGGGGCGGCTGTTCCACGCGGCCTATTTTGGCAACGGAGGCGCTGCAAATTCTCGCCCATTACGAGTCCAGCGGACGAGTTGTGCCAACCACTCCCCCAAGGCTATAGCCCACCCGTTTTGGGCATTTTTTTGGGCGAACTTGGGACGGGAGCTTGGGGCTTATTTTGGGTGCGGCTGTGCCCGCAGCCTGGCCACAGCACCACGAAGGGTGCTCGCAAAGTCTTGCCCCATTCCGAGTCCGAGCGGACAGTAGGCCAGCCCCTCCCCCAAGGCTATAGCCCACCCATTTTTGGGCATTTTGCGGCGGGACGAACTTGAGGGACGGGACCTTCGGGGCTTATTTTTGCGCGGCTATGTCCGTGGCCTATTTTAGCACACGGAGGGCACTGCAAAGTCTCGGCCCATTCCGAGTCAGGGCGAAGTTGGCCAGCCCCTCCCCAAGGCTATAGCGTTTTTTGGGCATTTTGCGTGACGAACTTAAGAACAGGACCTTGGGGGATTATTTTTGGCGCGGCTGTGCCGCGGCCTATTGGCACGGAGGTGCTCGAAATCTCGCCCCATTCTGAGTCGGGCGGGAAGTTGGCCAGCCCTTCCCCCAAGGCTATCCCACCCGTTTTGGGCATTTTGCGGCGGACGAACTTGGGGACGGGACCTTAGGGCTTATTTTTGGGAGTAGCTGTGCCCGGCCTATATTTCACACAGAGCAAAGTCTCGCCCCATTCCGAGTCCGAGCGGGACGAAGTGAGCCAGCCTCCCCCAAGGCTATAGCCCACCCGTTTTTGGGCATTTTGCAGGCGGACGAACTTAGAACAGGACCTTCGAGGATTATTTTTGGGCGCGGCTGTGCCCCGCGGCCTATTTGGCACACGGAGGTGCTCGCAAATCTCGCCCCATTCTGAGTCGGGCGGACGAGTTGCCAGCCCTTCCCCAAGGCTATCCACCGTTTTTGGGCATTTTGCGGGCCACGAACTTGGGGCCGGGACCTTTGGGGGCTTATTTTTGGGAGTGGCTGTGCCCGTGGCCTATGTTTGGCACACAGAGGCGGTCGCAAGTCTCGCCCCATTCGAGTCCGAGCGGACGAGTTGGCCAGCCCCTCCCCCAAGGCTATAGCCCACCCGTTTTGGGCATTTTTGAGGCGGACGAACTTGGGGACGAGACCTTCGGGGGCTTATTTCTGGGGGCGGCTGTGTGCGCGGCCTATTTTGGCAAACGGAGGCGCTCGCAAATTCTCGCCCCATTACGAGGTCCAGCCCGACCGACAGTTGGCCAGCCCTCCCCAAGGCTATAGCCCACCCGTTTTTGGGCATTTTTGCGGGCGGACGAACTTGGGGCCAGGATCTTCGGGGCTTATTTTTGGGTGCGGCTGTGTCCGCGGCCTATTTTGGTACGGAGGCGCTTGCAAGTGTGGCCCCATTCCGAGTCCGGCGGGCCAGATTGGCCAGCCCCTCCCCCAAGGCTATAGCCCACCCGTTTTGGGCATTTTGCAGGCGGACGAACTTGGGGACGGGACCTTCGGGGGCTTATTTTTAGGCGCGGCTGTGCCGCGGCCTGGCCTACACACGAGGCGCTGCAAAGTCTCGCCCCATTCCGAGTCCGGCGGACGAAGTTGGCCAGCCCCTCCCCCCAAGGCTATAGCCCACCCGTTTTTTGGGCATTTTTGCGGCGGACGAACTTGGGGACGGGACTTTCGGGGGCTTATTTTTAGGTGCAGCTGTGCCCGCGGCCTATTTTTGGCACACGGAGGCCGCTTGCAAAGTCTCGCCCCATTCCGAGTCTGGCGGACGAAGTCGGCCAGCCCCTCCCCCCAAGGCTATCCCACCCGTTTTTGGGCATTTTTGCGAGCGGACGAACTTTGGGGACGGGACCTTCAGGGCTTATTTTGGGCGCGGCTGTGTCCGCGGCCTATTTTGCCCCCAACTGCACGGAGGCGCTTGCAAGTCTCGCCCCATTCGAGTCCGGCGGACAGTGGGCCAGCCCCTCCCCCAAGGCTATAGCCCACCCGTTTTTGGGCATTTTGAGGCGGACGAACTTGGGGGCGAGACCTTCGGGGCTTATTTCTGGGGCGGCTGTGCCCGTGGCCTATTTTGGCAAACAGAGGGCGCTCGCAAATTCTCACCCCATTCACGAGTCCAGCGAGACGAGTTGGCCAGCCTCCCCCAAGGCTATAGCCCACCCGTTTTTAGGCATTTTGCGGCGGGCGAACTTGGGGCCGGGATCTTCGGGCTTATTTTGGAGTGCGCTGTGCCCGCGGCCTGGCCCACAGCACATGGACGGCGCTCGCTAAGTCTCGCCCCATTCCGACTCCGGCGGACGAAGTTGGCCAGCCCCTCCCCCCAAGGCTATAGCCCACCCGTTTTTTGGGCATTTTTGCGGCGGACGAACTTGGGGACGGGACCTTCGGGGGCTTATTTTTGGGCGCGGCTGTGCCCGCGGCCTATTTTTAGCACATGGAAGGCGCTCGCAAAGTCTCGTCCCATTCCGAGTCCGGCGGACGAACTTGTCCAGCACCTCCCCCCGAGGGTATAGCCCACCCGTTTTTTGGGCATTTTTACGGCGGACGAACTTGGGGACGGAACCTTCGGGGCTTATTTTGGGTGCGGCTGTGCCGCGGCTATTTTGTCACAGGGAGGGCTCGCAAAGTCTCGCCCCATTCCGAGTCCGAGCGGACGAAGTTGGCCAGCCCCTCCCCCAAGGCTATAGCCCACCGTTTTAGGCATTTTGCGGCGGACGAACTTGGGGACGGGGCCTTCGGGGAGCTTATTTTTGGGCGCGGCTGTGCCCACAGCCTGAATTTTGGCACACGGAGGCGCTCGCAAGGCTCGCCCCATTACGGAGTCCGGCAGACGAGTTGGCCATCCCTCCCCCAAGGCTATAGCCACCCGTTTTTGGGCATTTTGCGGCGGACGAACTTGGGGACGGGACCTTCGGGGGCTTATTTTGGGCGCGGCTGTGCCCACAGCTAATTTTGGCACACGGAGGGTGCTCGCAAAAACTCACCCCATTCGAGTCCGGCAGACGAAGTTGGCCATCCCTCCCAAGGCTATAGCCCACCGTTTTGGGTTTTTTGCGGCGGGCGTGGGAGGCAGGACCTTCGGGGCTTATTTTTTCGCGGCTGTGTCTGCGGCCTATTTTGGCACACGGAGGGTGCTCGCATAAAAGTCTCGTCCCATTCCGAGTCCGGCGGACGAGTGGGCCAGCCCCTCCCCCAAGGCTATATCCCACCCGTTTTTGGGCATATTTGCGGCGGACGAACTTGGGGGGGACCTTCGGGGGCTTATTTTGGGCGTGCTGTGCCCGCGGCCTATTTGGCAGCACACGGAGGCCTCTGCAAAGTCTCGCGCCATTCCGAGTCTGAGCGTTGACAGTTGGCCAGCCCCACCCCCAAGGCTATAGCCCACCCGTTTTGTGGCCTTTGCGCTGGATGAACTTGGCGCCCGGCCTTGGGCGGTTATTTTTGGCGCGGGCTGTGCCGCGCGCCTGTGCCACGGAAGCTGCTCGCAAGTCTCGCGCCATTCCAGTCCGGCGGACTGACGTTGGCTAGCCCACCCCAATGCTATAGCCCAACCGTTTTGTGGCCTTTTCCGCTGGATGAACTGGCGCCCGGCCATCGGGCGGTTATTTTTACAGGCGTGGCTGTGCCGCGGCATATTTTGGCACACGGAGGCCGCTCGTAAATTCTCGCGCCATTCCGAGTCAGTAGACGAAGTGGGCCAGCCCCACCCCAAGGCTATAGCCCACCCGTTTTGTTGCCATTTCCGCTGGACGAACTTGGCGCCCGGCCTTGGGTGGTTATTTTTTGTGCGGCTGTGCCAGCGGCCTATTTCCTGACACACGGAGCCGCTCGCAAAGTCTCCGCCTTTCGAGTCCGGCGAGGCGAACTTGGCCAGCCCACCCCAAGGCTATAGCCCACCCGTTTTCGTGGCCTTTTTCAGCTAGGCAGATTTGGCGCCCGGCCTTGGGCGGTTATTTTTAGGCGCGGCTGTGTGCGCGGACCTATTTTTGGCATACGGAGGCCGCTCGCAAAGTCTAGCCCGTTCGAGTCCGGCGGACAAGTGGGCCAACCCCCACCCCCAAGGCTATAGCCCACCGTTTTACTGGCCATTTTCCGCTGGGCCGAACTTGGCGCCCGGCCTTGGGCGGTTATTTTGGGCTTTGGTACACGGAGACGCTCCACAAGTCTTGCGCAATTCCGAGTCCCGGACGAGTCGGCCAGCCCCACCCCCAAGGCTATAGCCCACCCGTTTTGTGGCCTTTTTCGCTGGATGAACTGGCGCCCGGCCTTGGGCGGTTATTTTAGCTGCGGCTGTGCCCGCTGCCTATTTTTGGCACACGGAGGACGCTCCCACAAAGTCTCGCGCAATTCGAGTCCGAGCGGACGAAGTTGGCCAGCCCACCCCCATGGGTATAGCCCACCCGTTTTGTGGCCTTTTCCGCTGGACGAACTTGGCGCCCCGGACTTGGGCGGTTATTTTTGGCGCGGCTGTGCCCGTGGCCTATTTCCCAGCACACGGAGGCCACTCGCAAAGTCTAGCGCAATTCCGAGTCCGGCGGACGAAGTTGGCTAGCCCCAACCCCAAAGGCTATAGCCCACCCGTTTTTGTGGCCTTTTTCCGCCGGACGAACTTGGCGCCCTAGCCTTCGGGCGGTTATTTTTGGTTGCGGCTGTGCCCGCGGCCTATTTTTGGCACACAGATGCCGCTCGCAAAGTCTTGCGCCATTCCGAGTCCGGCGGACGAAGTTGGCCAGCCCAACCCCCCAAGGCTATAGCCCACCCGTTTTTCTGGCCTTTTTCCGCTGGACGAAATTGGCGCCCCGGCCTTCGGCGGTTATTTTTGGGCACACCTGTGCCCGCGGCTATTTTCGGTACACGGAGGCCGCTCGCAAAGTCTCGCGCCATTCCGAGTCCGGCGGACGAAGTCGGCCAGCCCCACCCCCCAAGGCTATAGCCCACCCGTTTTTATGGCCTTTTTCCGCTGGACGAACTTGGCACCCCGGCCTTCGGGCGGTTATTTTAGGCGCACCTGTGCCCGCGGCCTGACCGGTACCACGGAGGCCGCTCGCAAAGTCTCGCCATTCCGAGTCCGGCGGACAGAGTTGACCAGCCCCACCCCCAAGGCTATAGCCCACCGTTTTGTGGCCTTTTTCCGCTGGACGAACTAGGCGCCCGGCCTTGAGGCGGTTATTTTTGCTAACGGCTGTGTCGCGGCCTATTTTGGCACACCGCGAGGCCGCTCGCAAAGTCTCGCACAATTCCGAGTCCGAGCGGACGAGCCCAGTTGGCCAGCCCACCCCCAAGGGTATAGCCCACCCGTTTTGTGGCCTTTTCCGCTGGAGAACCAGCAGCGCCCGGCCTTCAGGCGGTTATATTCGGGTGCGGCTGTGCCCGCGGCCTATATTTGGCACACGGAGGCCGAGCTCACAGTCTCGCGCCACTCCGCGTCAGGGTGACGAAGTCGGCCAGCCCCACCCCCCAAGGCTATAGCCCACCCGTTTTTGTGGCCTTTTCCGCTGGGCCAGGAACTTGGCGCCCGGCCTTCGGGCGGTTATTTTTGGGCGCGGCTGTGCCCGCGGACTCAGCACATCGAGGCCACTCGTAAATTCTCGCGCCATTCCGAGTCCGAGGCGGACGGAGTGGGCCAGCCCTGCCCAAGGCTATAGCCCACCCGTTTTTGTGGCCTTTTTTTTTCCGCTGGGCCGAACTAGGCGCCCGGCCTTGGGCGGTTATTTTTGAGCACGGCTGTGCCCACTTTGACCCTGTTTGGCACACAGGGCCGCTCGCAAAGTCTCGCGCCATTCCGAGTCCGAGCGGACAGAGTTGGCCAGCCCCACCCCAAGGCTATAGCCCACCCGTTTTGTGGCCTTTTTCGCTGTCACCACGAACTTGGCGCCCGGCCTTCGGGCGGTTATTTTTAGGCGCACCTGTGCCGCGGCCTATTACCCGGTACAGGTACACGAGGCCGCTCGCAAAGTCTAGCGCCATTCCAGAGTCCGGCGGGACAGAGGAGTTGACCAGCCCCACCCCCAAGGCTATAGCCCACCCGTTTTTGTGGCCTTTCCGCTCAGGACGAACTGGCGCCCGGCCTTGGGCGGTTATTTTTGAAACACGGCTGTGTGCCAGCTCTATTTTGGCACACGCAGAGGCCGCTCGCAAAGTCTCGCGCAATTCGAGTCCGAGCGGACGAAAAGTTGGCCAGCCCCACCCCAGGTATAGCCCACCACGTTTTTGTGGCCTTTTTCCGCTGGGCCGAACTTGGCGCCCGGCCTTCAGGCGGTTATTTTCGGGTGCGGCTGTGCCGCGGCCTATTTGGCACCACGGAGCCGCTCGCAAAGTCTCGCGCCATTCGAGTCCGAGCGGGCAGAGAGTCGGCCAACCCCACCCCCAAGGCTATAGCCACCCGTTTTTGTGGCCTTTTTCCACTGGAGCCAGACTTGGCGCCCGGCCTTCGGGCGGTTAGTTTTGGGCGCGGCTGTGCCAACGGACTATTTTTTGCTTTGCTCGAGAGCCGCTCGTAAATTCTCGCGCCATTCGAGTCAGCGGACGAAGTGGGCCAGCCCCACCCCCAAGGCTATAGCCCACGTTTTTTGTGGCCTTTTTCCGGCTGGAGCCCGAACTTGGCGCCCGGCCTTGGGCGGTTATTTTTTTAGGCGCACCTGTACACGGCTTTGGCCAGGTACGGAGCCGCTTGCAAAGTCTCGCGCCATTCCGAGTCCGACGGACGAAGTTGACCAGCCCCACCCCCAAGGCTGTAAGCCCACCCGTATTTTGGCCTTTTTCGCGGGGCCAGAACTAGGCGCCCGGCCTTCGGGCGGTTATTTTTGAGCTTGACGGCTGTGCAATATCCACGGCCCTATTTTTTGGCACATGGAGCCGCTCATAGAAGTCTCGCGCAATTCCGAGTCCAGGCGGACCAGTAGGCCAGCCCCACCCCCAAGGGTATAGCCCACCCGTTTTGTGGCCTTTCCCGCTGGACAAACTTGGCGCCCCAGACTTCGGACGGTTATTTTTGGGTGCGGCTGTGCCCCACCTTTCTTACCAGCCGGAGCGCTCACTTTGAAAGTGTGTGCCATTTCCCGAGGTCCAATGGGAAGTGGGCCAGCCCCACCCCCGGCTATAGCCCACCCGTTTTGTGGCCTTTTTCCAGCTAGACAAACTTGGCGCCCCAGACTTCGGGCGGTTATTTTTGGAGTGCGGCTGTGCCCCTAGCCTATTTTTGGCAAACGGAGGACGCTCACAAAGTCTCGCGCCATTCCAGTAGGGCGGACGGGAGTTGGCCAGCCCCACCCCAAGGCTATAGCCCACCCGTTTTTGTGGCCTTTTCCGCTGGACGAACAGCGCCCGGCCTTCGGGCGGTTATTTTAGGCGCGGCTGTGCCCTTGAGCGGCTATTTTCGCCGCTGGCCCACGGGCGCTCGTAAATTCTCGCGCCATTCCGAGTCCGAGGCGGACGAGTTGGCCAGCTCCACCCCCAAGGCTATAGCCCACCCGTTTTGTGGCCTTTTCCGCTGGGCCGAACTTGGCGCCCGGCCTTCGGGCGGTTATTTTAGGCGCACCTGTGCCGCGGCCTATTTTTGGTACACGGAGGCCGCTCGCAAGTCTCGCGCCATTCCGAGTCCAGCGGATGAGTCGGCCAGCCCCACCCCCAAGGCTATAGCCCACCCGTTTTGTGGCCTTTTCCACTGGGCGAACTGGCATGCCCGGCCTTGGGCTATTATTTTTGGGCGCGGCTGTGCCATGACGGCCCTATTTTGGTACACGGAGCCGCTCGCAAGTCGCGCCCTTCCGAGTCCGGCGGACAGTTGGCCGAAGCCCCACCCCCAAGGCTATAGCCCACCCCGTTTTGTGGCCTTTTCCGCTGGACAAACTTGGCGCCCCAGACTTCGGACGGTTATTTTGGAGTGCGGCTGTGCCCACAGCCTTGACACCCACGGAGGCCGCTCTGCAATGTCTCGCGCCATTCCGAGTCCGAGGCGGACGAAGTTGGCCAGCCCCACCCCCAAGGCTATAGCCCACCCGTTTTTGTGGCCTTTTCCGCTGGGCCCGAGGTGATTAGCGCCCGGCCTTCAGGCGGTTATTTTTGGGTACGGCTGTGCCCTATTTGACCTATTTTGTTACAGCACAATGGGGCCGCTCGTAAAGTCTCGCGCCATTCCGAGTCCGGCGGACGAGAAGTTGGCCAGCCCCACCCCCAAGGCTATAGCCACCCGTTTTGTGGCCTTTTTCCGCTGGGCCGAACTTGGCGCCCGGCCTTCGGGCGGTTATTTTTAGGGCGCGGCTGTGCCCAGCGAAAGCCTGTCCCCAGCCCCACGGAGGCCGCTCGTAAATTCTCGCGCCATTCCGAGTCCGGCGGACGAAAGTTGGCCAGCTCCACCCCCAAGGCTATAGCCCACCCGTTTTGTGGCCTTTTTCCGCTGGGCCAGACTTGGCGCCCCGGCCCGGGGAGTTATTTTGGGCGCACCTGCGCCCGCCCGGCCTGGCCACCACGGGTACCACGGAGCCGCTCGCAAAGTCTCGCGCCATTCCGAGTCCGGCCCGGACGAAGTCGGCCAGCCCCACCCCAAGGCTACTAGCCCACCCGTTTTTGTGGCCTTTTCCGCTGGGCCAGAACTTGGCGCCCCTGGCCTTCGGGCGGTTATTTTAGGCGCACCTGTGCCCGCGGCTATTTTGGTACACGGAGGCCGCTCGCAAAGTCTCGCGCCATTCCGAGTCCGAGCGGACGAAGTCGGCCAACCCACCGCCCAAGGCTATAGCCCACCACGTTTTTGTGGCCTTTTTCCACTGGGCCAGAACTAGGCGCCCGGCCTTCGGGCAGTTATTTTTAGCGCGGCTGTGCCCGCGGCCTATTTTTGGTACACGGAGGCCGCTCGCTCATAAAGTCTCGCGCCCTTCCGAGCCGGCGGACGAGTTGGCCAGCCCCACCCCCAAGGCTATCCAGCCCACCACGTTTTGTAGCCTTTTTCCGCTGGACAAACTTGGCGCCCCAGACTTCGGGCGGTTATTTTGGGTGCGGCTGTGCCCACAGCCTATTTTAGCACACGTAGGGCGCTCGCAAAAAGTCTTGTAAACTCGCCATTCCGAGTAGGGCGGACAGAGTTAGCCAGCCCCACCCCCAAGGCTATAGCCCACCCGTTTTGTGGCCTTTTTCACCAACAGACTGGGCAGACTTGGCTGCCCGCCTTCGTGCGGTTATTTTTAGGCACACCTGTGC
Organism: Citrus mangshanensis; assembly: GCA_030449895.1. Lineage (NCBI taxonomy): Eukaryota > Viridiplantae > Streptophyta > Magnoliopsida > Sapindales > Rutaceae > Citrus > Citrus mangshanensis. Next base: position 66,357 of record JASUUJ010000023.1, on the reverse strand, counting down.
CCCGTGGCCTATTTTTGGCACACGGAGCCGCTCGTAAAGTCTCGCGCCATTCGAGTCGGCGGACGAAGTCAGCCAGCCCCACCGCCCAGGCTATAGCCCACCCGTTTTGTGGCCTTTTTTTCCACTGGGCCGACTAGGCGCCCCGGCCTTCGGGCAGTTATTTTTTAGCGACCACTGGCCGGCTGTGCCCGTGGCCTGGCCCACATTTTTGCAAGCGGAGGCCGCTCGCAAAGTCTCGCCATTCTGAGTCCGGCGGACGAAGTTGGCCAGCCCCACCCCCCAAGGCTATAGCCCACCCGTTTTTGTGGCCTTTTTCCGCTGGACGAACTTGGCGCCCCGGCCTTCGGGCGGTTATTTTTGGGCGCGGCTGTGCCCGTGGCCTATTTTTGGTACACGGAGGGCGCTCGCAATGTCTCGCGCCATTCCGAGTCTGGCGGACGAAGTTGGCCAGCCCCACCCCCCAAGGCTATAGCCCACCCGTTTTTGTGGCCTTTTTCCGCTGGAGGAACTTGGCGTCCTGGCCTTCGGGCGGTTATTTTTGGGTGCGGCTGTGCCCGCTGACTGTACCTATTTTACAGCACCACGGAGGCGCTCGCAAGGGTGTCTCGCGCCATTCCGAGGTCGGCGGACGGTTGGCCAGCCCCACCCCCCAAGGCTATAGCCCACCCGTTTTGTGGCCTTTTTCCGCTGGGCCAGGAACTTGGCGCCCGGCCTTCGGGCGGTTATTTTTACAGAGCACGGCTGTGCCGCGGCCTATGGATTGGCACACGGAGGCGCTCATGAAGTCGCCATTCCGAGTCGAGCGGATGAAGTTCGCCAGCCTCACCCCAACTTTATAGCCCTCCCGTTTTTGTGGCCTTTCCAGCTGGACGCCAACTTGGCGCCCGGCCTTCGGGCGGTTATTTTAAGAAGCGGCTGTGCCCGCCCGGCTTCCGGCCACACCACGGAGGCCGCTCGTAAAGTCTCGCGCCATTACGAGTCCGGCGGATGAAGTTGGCCAGCCCCACCCCCAAGGCTATAGCCCACCCATTTTTGTGGCCTTTCCAGCTGGGCCCAGACATGGTGCCCGGCCTTGGGCGGTTATTTTGGGAGCGGCTGTGACCGCAGTCTATTTTTACACACGGAGGCAGCTGAAAGGATCGCGCCATTCGAGTCAGCGGACGAGTTGGGCAGCCCCACCCGCCAAGGCTATAGCCCACCCGTTTTTGTGGCCTTTTCCGCTGGGCCGAGACTTGGCGCCCGGCCTTCGGGCGGTTATTTTTAAGCGCGGCTGTGCCCAGCGGCCTGGCTCTAGCACACGGAGGCCGCTCGCAAAGTCTCGCCATTCCGGAGTCCGAGCGGACGAAGTTGGCCAGCCCCACCCCCAAGGCTATAGCCCACCCGTTTTGTGGCCTTTTTCCGCTGGGCCAGAACTTGGCGCCCGGCCATTGGGTGGTTATTTTGGCGCCGCTGTGCCGCGCCTATGCTTTGGCACACGGAGGCCGCTCGCAAAGTCTCACGCCATTCCGTGTCCGAGGCGGACAGTTGGCCAGCCCCACCCCCAAGGCTATAGCCCACCCGTGTTTGTGGCCTTTTCCACTTGAGGGCCGAACTTGGCGCCCGGCCTTCGGGCGGTTATTTTTGGGTGCGGCTGTGCCCGCGGCCTATTTGACCCCCCCAGCACCGCGGAGGCCGCTCGCAAAGTCTCGCGCCATTCCGAGTCAGAGGCGGACGAAGTTGGCCAGCCCCACCCCCAAGGCTATAGCCCACACCCGTTTTTGTGGCCTTTTCCGCTGGAGCGAACTTGGCGTCCCGGCCTTGAGGCGGTTATTTTTGGGCGCGGATGTGCCCGCGGCCTGGCCATTTTTGGCACACAGAGGCCGCTCGCAAAGTCTCGCGCCATTCCGGAGTCCGGCGGGCGAGTTGGCCAGCCCCACCCCGAGGCTATAGCCCACCCGTTTTGTGGCCTTTTCCGCGGAAAGACTTGGCGCCCGGCCTTCGGGCGGTTATATTTGGGAGTGGCTGTGCCCATGACCTATTTTGGCACTTTTATGGGAGCCGCTCAAAGTCTCGCGCCATTACGAGTCGGCGGACGAGTTGGCCAGCCCCACCCCGAAGGCTATAGCCCACCCGTTTTGTGGCCTTTTTCCGCTGGACGAACTTGGCGCCCGGCCTTCGGGCGGTTATTTTTAAGCGGCTGTGCCGCGGCCTATTTGTTGGCACACGGATGCTGCTCGCAAAGTCTCGCGCCATTCCGAGTCCAGCGGACAAAGTTGGCCAGCCACACCCCCAAGGCTATAGCCCACCACGTTTTTGTGGCCTTTTCCGCTGGACGAACTTGGCGCCCCAGCCTTGAGGCGGTTATTTTTGGCGCGGCTGTGCCACGGCCTATTACATGCAGCACACGGAGGCTGCTGCAAAGTCTCAGCGCCATTCCGAGTCCGAGGCGGACGAAGTTGGCCAGCCCCAGCCCCGGGGCTATAGCCCACCCGTTTTTGTACCATTTTTCCGCTGGACGAACTTGGCGCCCGGCCTTGGGCGGTTATTTTTACAGCGCGGCTTTGACCATGATCTAGCCACATTTTTACACCACGGAGGCCGCTCGAAAGGATCGCGCCATTCCGAGTCCGAGCGGGCCGAGTTGGGCAGCCCCACCCGCCAAGGCTATAGCCCACCCGTTTTGTGGCCTTTTTCCGCTGGGCCGAACTTGGCGCCCGGCCTTGGGCGGTTATTTTTGGGCGCGGCTGTGCCGCAGCTTATTTTAACCACCACGGATGCTGCTCGCAAAGTCTCGCGCCATTCCGAGTCCGGCGGACGAAGTTGGCCAGCCACACCCCAAGGCTATAGCCCACCCGTTTTTGTGGCCTTTTTCCAGCTGGACGAACTTGGCGCCCGGCCTTCGGGCGGTTATATTTTATCGCGGCTGTTTCCGTGGCCTATTTTTGGCACACGAGGCCACTCGCAAAGTCTCGCGCCATTCCGAGTCCGAGCGGACGAGAGTTGGCCAGCCACCCCCAAGGCTATAAGCCCACCACGTTTTGTGGCCTTTTTCGCTGGAGCGAACTTGGCGCCCGGCCTTCGGGCGGTTATTTTGGGCGCGGCTGAGCCCACCTGGCCACACAGCTCACGGATGCTGCTCGCAAAGTCGCGCCATTCCGAGTCCGAGCGGACGAAGTTGGCCAGCCACACCCCCCAAGGCTATTGCCCACACGTATTTGTGGCCTTTTTCCGCTGGTCGTACTTGGCGCCCCCGCCTTCGGGCGGTTATTTTTGGGCGCGGCTGTGACCGCAGCCTAATTTTAGCACACAGAGGCCGCTCGAAAGTATCGCGCCCTCCGGAGTCCGGCAGGCAGTTGGCCAGCCCCACCCCCAAGGCTATAGCCCACCCGTTTTGTGGCCTTTTCGCTGGGCCGAACTTGGCGCCTCGGCCTTCCGGCGGATTATTTTTGGCGCGGCTGTGGCCGCGGCAATGACGGCACCGCACACGGGGCGCACGCAAAGTCTCAGCCATTCCGAGTCCAGGCGGACCGAGTTAGCCAGCCCCACCCCCAAGGCTATAGCCCACCCGTTTTTGTGGCCTTTTTCCGCTGGGCCAGAACTTGGCGCCCGGCCTTGGGCGGTTATTTTTAGGCGCGGCTGTGCCCCGCGGCCTGGCAGCACACGGATGCTGCTGCCGCAAAGTCTCGCGCCATTCCGAGTCCGAGCGGACGAAGTTGGCCAGCCACACCCCCAAGGCTATAGCCCACCCGTTTTGTGGCCTTTTTCGCTGGAGCGAACTTGGCGCCCCAGCCTTGGGCGGTTATTTTTAGCATGGCTGTGACCGCAGCCTATTTTTTAACACACAGAGGCCGCTCGAAAGTATCGCGCCATTCCGAGTCCAGCGGACGAAGTGGGCCAAGCCCCACCCCCAAGGCTATAGCCACCCGTTTTCGTGGCCTTTTTCCGCTGGGCCAGAAACTTGGCGCCCGGCCCCGGCCCGTGCGGTTATTTTTTTAGCGCGGCTGTTCCCATGACCGGCCTAGCACCACGGAGGCCGCTCGCAAGCCTCCGCCATTCCCGAGTCCGCAGCCCGGACCCAGATTGGCCAGCCCCACCCCCAAGGCTATAGCCCACCCGTTTTTGTGGCCTTTTCCGCTGGACCGAACTTGGCGCCCGGCCATTGGGCAGTTATTTTTGGGGCGCGGCTGTGCCCGCGGACTATTTTTGGTACACGGAGGCCGCGCGCAAAGTCTCGCGCCATTACGAGTCCGGCGGACGAAGTTGGCCAACCCACCCCACCAAGGCTATAGCCCACCCGTTTGTGTGGCCTTTTTCCGCTGGAGCCCGAACTTGGTGCCCGTAGCCTTGGGCGGTTATTTTTAAGCTGCGGCTGTGCCCGTGGCCTATTTTTGGCACACGAGGCCGCTTGCAAAGTATCGCGCCATTCCGAGTCCGGCGGACGGGGAAGTTGGCCAGCGCCACCCCAACGCTATAGCCCACCCGTTTTTGTGGCCTTTCCGCTGGGAAAGACTTGGCGCCCGGCCTTCGGGTGGTTATTTTAGGCGCGGCTGTGACGCACACCTATTTTTTTGCCTGGAGGCCGTTCGAAAAGTATCGCGCCATTCCCGAGGTCCGGCGGACGAAGTGGGCCTGCCCCACCCCCAAGGCTATAGCCCACCCGTTTTTGTGGCCTTTTTCCGGCTGGGCGAACTTGGCGCCCGGCCTTCGGGCGGTTATTTTTAGCAGGCTGTGCCCGCGGCCTATTTTATGTGGAGGCTACTACCAAAGTCTCGCGCTATTCCAGGGAATCAGCGGACGAGGCCAGAGTTGGCCAGCCCCACCCCCAAGGCTAGCCCACCGTTTTTGTGGCCTTTTCCGCTGGACGAACTTGGCGCCCGGCCATTGGCGGTTATTTTTGGGCGCCGCTGTGCCATGACCTATATTTGGCACACGGAGGCCACTACCGCAAAGTCTCGCGCCATTACGAGTCCGAGCGGACGAAGTTGGCCAGCCCCACCCCCAAGGCTATAGCCCACCCGTTTTGTGGCCTTTTTCCGCTGAGCGACGTGGCGCCCCGGCCTTCCGGCTGTTATTTTAGGCGCGGCTGTGGCGCAGCCTACCCACGCACGGAGGCCGCTCGAAAAGTATCGCGCCATTCCGAGTCCGGCGGTAGAAGTTGGCCAGCCCCACCCCCCAAGGCTATAGCCCTCCCGTTTTTGTGGCCTTTTTCCGCTGGACGAACTTGGCGCCCCGGCCTTCGGGCGGTTATTTTTTGTCGTGGCTGTGCCCGCGGCCTATTTTTGGCACACGGAGGGCGCTCGCAAAGTCTCGCGCCATTCCGAGTCCGGCGGATGAAGTTGGCCAGCCCCACCCCCCAAGGATATAGCCCACCCGTTTTTGTGGCCTTTTTCCGCTGGACGAACTTGGCGCCCCGGCCTTCGGGTGGTTATTTTTGGGCGTGGCTGTGCCCGCGGCCTATTTTAACACACGGAGGCCGCTCGCAAGAATCTCGCGCCATTACGAGTCAGGCGGACGAAGTTGGCCAGCCCCACCCCCCAATGCTATAGCCCACCCGTTTTGTGGCCATTTTGCGCAGGACGAACTTGGCGCCCGGCCTTCAGTGGGTTATTTTTGGCGCGGCTGTGGCCGCAGCTATTTCCCAACACACGGAGGCCGCCTCCAAAGTCTCAACCCCATTCCAAGTCCAGGCGGACGGCTTGTAGCCAGCCCCACCCCCAAGGCTATAGCCCACCCGTTTTGTGGCCTTTTTCCGCTGGACGAACTTGGCTTTGCCGGCCTTCGGGCGGGTGTGACCGCAGCCTATTTTTGGCACCGCAGGCCGCTCGAAAAGTATCGCGCCATTCGAGTCCGAGCGGACGAAGTGGAGCCAGCCCCACCCCAGGCTATAGCCCACCCGTTTTGTGGACTTTCCGCTGGACGAACTTGGCGCCCGGCCATTGGGCGGTTATTTAGGCGCCGCTGTGCCCGCGGCCTATATTTGGCACACGGAGGCCGCTCGCAAGTCTCGCGCCATTACGAGTCCGGCGGACAGAGGTGCCAGCCAGCCCCCCCCAAGTCTATAGCCCACCCGTTTTTGCTTTGGCCTTTTTCCTAAAAGCTGGACGAACTTGAAAAAAACGCCCGGCCTTCGGGCGGTTATTTTTAAGCGGCTGTGCCCGTGGCCTATTTTGGCCACACCGAGAGCCGCTTGCAAGAGTCTCGCGCCATTCCGAGTCCGGCGGACCAAGTGGGCCAGCCCCACCCCGAGGCTATAGCCCACCCGTTTTGTGGCCTTTTCCGCTGGGCGAACTTGGCGCCCGGCCTTCGGGAGCGGTTATTTTCAGGCGCGGCTGTGCCCGCCAGCAGCCTACTTTTGGCCGCGAGAGGCTGCTCGCAAAGTCTCGGGCCATTCCAAGTCCGCGGCGGACGAAGTTGGCCAACCCAGCCCCCAAGAGGCTATAGCCACCGTTTTGTGGCCTTTCCACTCGCTGGGCGAACTTGGCGCCCCGGCCTTCGGGCGGTTAATTTTGGGCGCGGCTGTGACCTCTGCCTATTTTTGAGCGCAGGGCCGCTCAGAATGTCAGCGCCATTCCGAGTCCGAGCGGACGAAGTTAGCCAGCCCACACCCCAACGCTATAGCCCACCCGTTTCTGTGGCCTTTTCCGCTGGTGGCGACTTAACTGGCCTTCGGCGGTTATTATTACAGGCGCGGCTGTGACAGCCTATTTTTTGCACGGAGGCCGCTCGAAAAGTATGGCGCCATTCGAGTCCGAGGCGGACCCGAAGTTGGCCAACCCCACCCCCAAGGCTATAGCCCACCCGTTTTGTGGCCTTTTTCCGCGCTGGACCGACTTGGCTTGGCTAGCCGGGCAGTTATTTTAAGAAGCGCGGCTGTGCCCATGCCTATTTTTGGCACACGGAGGCTACTCGCTTAAAGTCTCGCGCCATTCCGAGTCCAGTTGGCCAGCCCCACCCCCAAGGCTATAGCCCACCACGTTTTTGTGGCATTTTTCCGCTGGACGAACTTGGCGCCCGGCCTTCGGGCGGTTATTTTTAGACACGGCTGTGACCGCGGCCTGGCCACACCCCGCCTGCGCACGGGCTGCTCGCATAAAAGTATCGCGCCATTCGAGGTCGTCCGACCGTCGGAAGTTGGCCAGCCCGACCCTCCAACGCTCAGCCCACCCTTTTTTGTGGCCTTTTTTTTCCGGCTGGACCGAGACTTGGCGCCCCGGCCTTCCAGGCGGTTATTTTGGGCGCTGACTTTGGGCATGGCCTATTTTGGCACCACGGAGGCTGCACGCAAAGCCTCGCGCCATTCGAGTCAGCGGACGAAGTTGGCCAGCCCCACCCCCCAAGGCTATAGCCCACCCGTTTTTGTGGCCTTTTTTCCGCTGGACGAACTTGGCGCCCCGGCCATTGAGCGGTTATTTTTGGGCGCCGCTGTGCCTTGCCTTATTTCCTGGAGGCCGCTCGCAAAGTCTCGCACCATTACGAGTCAGGCGGACGAAGGTTGGCCAACCACCCCAACTCTATAGCCCACCCGTTTTTGTGGCCTTTTTCAGCTGGGCCAGAACTTGGCGCCCGGCCTTCGGGCGGGTTATTTTGAAGCGAGAAAGCTGTGCCCATGCGGCCACACCAGCACGGAGGCCGCATGCAAAGTCTCGCGCCATTCCGAGTCCGGCGGACGAAGTTGGCCAGCCCCACCCCCCAAGGCTATAGCCCACCCGTTTTTGTGGCCTTTTTCAGCTGGACGAACTTGGCGCCCCGGCCTTCGGGCGGTTATTTTTTGGCGTGGCTGTGCCCGCGGCCTATTTTTAGCACACGGAGGCCGCTCGTAAAGTCTCGCGCCATTCCGAGTCCGAGCGGACGAAGTTGGCCAACCCCACCCCCAAGGCTATAGCCCACCCGTTTTTGTGGCCTTTTTCCGCTGGAGCCGAACTTGGCGCCCGGCCATTGGGCGGTTATTTTCAGGCGCCGCTGTGCCAGCTGACCTATATTTGGCACACGGAGGGCTGCTCGCAAAGTCTCACGCCATTACGAGTCCGGCGGATGAAGTTGGCCAGCCCCACACCCAAGGCTATAGCCCACCGTTTTTGTGGCCTTTTTCCGCTGGAGCCGAACTTGGCGCCCGGCCTTATTGGGCGGTTATTTTTGGCGGCGGCTGTGCCGTGGCCTATTTTGGCACACACCGAGGCGCTTTTTCGCAAAAGTCTCGCACCATTCCGAGTCCGGCGGACGAAGTTGGCCAAGAGTTAACCCCACCCCCAAGTCTATAGCCCACCCGTTTTTGTGGCCCTTTTCCGCTGGAGCCGAACTTGGCGCCCGGGCTTGGGCGGTTATTTTTAGCGCGGCTGTGCCCGCAGCCAGCCTCTTCTTGGCACCACGGAGGCCGCTTGCAAAGTCTGCGCCATTCCGAGTCCGGCGGAAGTTGGCCAGCCCCACCCCCAAGGCTATAGCCCACCACGTTTTGTGGCCTTTTTTGCTGGACGAACATGGCCTTGCCCCCGGCCTTCGGGCGGTTATTGACTTTCAGGCGCGGCTGTGACGCAGCCTTTGGCTTTCCACGGATGCAACGCTCGTAAATCTCGCGCCATTCGAGTCCGAGCGGACGAAGTTAGCCAGCCACCACGCCAAGGCTATAGCCACCCGTTTACGCTGGCCTTTTCCGCTGGATGAACTTGGCGCCCGGCCTTGGGCGGTTATTTTTAAGCGCGGCTGTACTCGCGGCCTATTTTGTGGCACCACGGAGCCGCTCGCAAGGGAGTCTCGCGCCATTCCCGAGTCGCGTGGAGGGGAGTTGGCTTCAGCCAGCCCACCCCAAGGCGGCTATAGCCCACCCGTTTTTGTGGCCTTTTTCCAGCTGGACGGACTTGGCTCCCGGCCTTGGGCGGTTATTTTTGGGCGGCTGTGCTGCTGCGCCTTTAGGCACCACGGAGGCCGCTCGCAAAGTCCGCGCCATTCTGAGACCGGCGGACAGGTTGGCCATCCCCACCCAAGGCTATAGCCCACCCGTTTTTGTGCACCGGCCTTTTTCCGCTGGGCGGACTTGGCGCCCGGCCTTGGTCGGTTATTTTTGTGTGCGGCTGTGTTAGCGGCCTATTTCACTGGCACACAGAGACCGCTCGCAAAGTGTCGCGCCATTCGGAGTCAGGCGGACGAGTTGGCCAGCCCCTCCCCCAAGGCTATAGCCCACCCGTTTTTAGGCATTTTGCGTGGAGACGAACTTGGGGGCCGGGACCTTCGGGGCTTATTTTTGGGTGCGGCGGCTGTGCCGTGGCCTGGCCACTATTTTTGGCACACGGAGGGCTCTCGCAAAGTCTCGTCCCATTCCGAGTCCGGCGGAGCGGGGAGTCGGCCAGCCCCTCCCAGGGGCTATAGCCCACCACGTTTTAGGCATTTTACGGCGGATGAACTTGGGGGCCCGGGACCTTGGGGGCTTATTTTTGAAGGCGCGGCTGTGTCGCAGCGGCCCTATTTTTGGCACCACCGGAGGCGCTCGTAAGTCTCACCCCATTCCGAGTCATTGGACGAAGGTGCAGCCCCAGCCCCTCCCCCAAGGCTATAGCCACCCGTTTTTTTGGGCATTTTGCGGCGGACGAACTTGGGGCCCGGGCCCTTCGGGGCTTATTTTTGGCAGCTGTGCCCACCGGCGCCTTTTTGCCACTACACGGAAGCGCTCGCAAAGTCTCGAGTCCGAGTCCGAGGCGGAGGCCGAAGTTGGCCAGCCTCCCCCAAGGCTATAGCCCCCACCCGTTTTTGGGCATTTTGCGGCGGACGAACTTGGGGGACGGGACCTTCGAGGGGCATATTTTTAGTGCGGCTGTGACCAGCCACGGCCTATTTTTGAGTACATGGAGGTGCTCGCAAAGTCTCGAGCCCATTCCCAGTCCGGCAGACGGGGGTTGGCAGCCAGCCCCTCCACCCAAGGCTATAGCCCACCCGTATTTTGGGCATTTTGCGAGGCGGACGAACATCGGGAGCGGGACCATCGGGGAGCTTATTTTTGGGGCGCGGCTGTGCCAGCGGTCTATTTTTGGTCCCAGCACACGGATGGTGCTGCATGAAGTCTCGCCCCATTCCGAGTCAAGGCGGACGAGTTGGCCAGCCCTCCCCCAAGGCTATAGCCCACCCGTTTTGGGCATTTTGCGGCGAGACGAGCACTTAGGGGACGGGTCCTTCGGGGGCTTATTTTTGGGTGCGGCTGTGCCCGTGGCCTATTTTTGGCACACGGAGGGCTCTCGCAAAGTCTCGTCCCATTCCGAGTCCGGCGGACGAAGTCGGCCAGCCCCTCCCCCCAAGGCTATAGCCCACCCGTTTTTTGGGCATTTTTACGGCGGATGAACTTGGGGACGGGACCTTCGGGGGCTTATTTTTGGGCGCGGCTGTGTACGCGGCCTAGTTTTTAACACACGGAGGCGCTCGTAAAGTCTCACCCCATTCCGAGTCCGGCGGACGAAGTTGGCCAGCCTCCCCCAAGGCTATAGCCCACCCGTTTTTAGGCATTTTGCGTGACGGACGAACTTGGGCGGGCCCTTCGGGGCTTATTTTTGGGCGCGGCTGTGCCGCGGCCTATTTTTGGCCACACAGTACACGGAAGGCGCTCGCAGAGTCTCGCCCCAGTCCGAGTCCGGCGGACGAGAAGTTGGCCAGCCCCTCCCCCAAGGCTATAGCCCCAGCCCCGTTTTGGGCATTTTGCGGCGAGACGAACTTGGGGGCGGGACCTTCGGGGGCTTATTTTTGGGTGCGGCTGTGCCGAGGCCTATTACAGCACCACGGAGGCGCTCGCAAGCGTCTGCGCCCCATTCCGAGTCCGGCGGACCCGAAGTTGGCCAGCCCCTCCCCAAGGCTATAGCCACATGCCCCCGTTTTTAAGGCATTTTGCGGCGGACGAACTTGGGACCCGGGACCTTGGGGGCATATTTTGGGCGCGGCTGTGCCCGCGGCCTATAGCACACGGAGGCGCTCGCAAAGTCTCGCACCATTCCCGAGTCCGGCGGACGAAGTTGGCCAGCCCCTCCCCAAGGCTATAGCCCACCCGTTTTTGGGCATTTTGCGGCGGGACGAACTTGGGGGCGGGACCTTCGGGGACTTATTTTTGGGCTCGGCTGTGACCACGGCCTATTTTTGGCGCACGGAGCGCTCGCAGAAATCTCGCCCCATTCCGAGTCCGGCGGACGAAGTTGGCCAGCCCTCCCCCAAGGCTATAGCCCACCCGTTTTTTGGGCATTTTTGCGGCGGACGAACTTGGGGACGGGACCTTCGGGGGCTTATTTTTGGGTGCAGGTGTGCCCGCGGCCTTTTTTTGGCACACGGAGGGTGCTCGCAAAGTCTCGCCCCATTCCGAGTCCGGCGGACGAAGTTGGCCAGCCCCTCCCCCCAAGGCTATAGCCCACCCGTTTTTTGGGCATTTTTGCGGCGGATGAACTTGGAGACGGGACCTTCGGGGGCTTATTTTTGGGCGCGGCTGTGCTCGCGGTCTATTTTTGGCACACGGAGGGCGCTCGCAAAGTCTCACCCCATTCCGAGTCCGGGTGACGAAGTTGGCCAGCCCCTCCCCCCAAGGCTATAGCCTACCCGTTTTTTGGGCATTTTTGCGGCGGACGAACTTGGTGACGGGACCTTCGGGGCTTATTTTTGGGCGCGGCTGTGTTCGGCCTATTTTTACACATAGGGCACTCGCAAAGTCTCGCCCCATTCCGAGTCCAGCGGACCGAGTCGGCCAGCCCTCCCCCAAGGCTATAGCCACCCGTTTTTGGGCATTTTTGCGGCGGACGAGCACTTGGGGACGGGACCTTGGGGGCTTATTTTGAGAGCGGCCGTGCCCGGGCTATTTTACACACGAAGGGTGCTCGCAAAGTCTCACCCCAGTCCGAGTCCGGCGGACGAAGTCGGCCGGCCCCTCCCCCCAAGGCTATAGCCCACCTGTTTTTTGCATATTTTTACAGCGGACGAACTTGGGCACGGGACCTTCGGGGGCTTATTTTTGGGTGCGGCTGTGCCCGCGGCCTATTTTTGGCACACGGAGGGCACTCGCAAAGTCTCGCCCTATTCCGAGTCTGGCGGACGAAGTCGGCCAGCCCCTCCCCCCAAGGCTATAGCCCACCCGTTTTTTGGGCATTTTTGCGTTCGAGGAACTTGGGGACGGCACCTTCGGGGGCTTATTTTTGGGCGCGGCTGTGCCCGCGGCCTATTTTTGGCACACGGAGGGCGCTCGCAAAGTGTCGCCCCATTCCGAGTCCGGCGGACGAAGTTGGCCTGCCCCTCCCCCCAAGGCTATAGCCCACCCGTTTTTTGGGCATTTTTACGGCGGACGAACTAGGGGACGGGACCTTCGGGGGCTTATTTTTAGGCGCGGCTGTGCCCGCGGCCTATTTTTGAACATGGAGGCCTCTCGCAAAATCTCGCCCCATTCCGAGTCCGGCGGCCGAAGTTGGCCAGCCCCTCCCCCCAAGGCTATAGCCCACCCGTTTTTTGGGCATTTTTGCGGCGGATGAACTTGGGGATGGGACCTTCGGGGGGTAATTATGGGACGCGGCTGTGCCCGAGGCCTATTTTTAGTACACGGAGGGCGCTCGCAAAGTCTCGTCCCATTCCGGGTCCGGCAGACGAAGTTGGCCAGCCCCTCCCCCCAAGGCTATAGCCCACCCGTTTTTTGGGCATTTTTGCGGCGGACGAACTTGGGGAAGGGACCTTCGGGGGCTTATTTTTGGGGCGCGGCTGTGCCGGAGCCTATTTTGGCACACGGAGCGCTCGCAAGTCTCGCCCCATTCCGAGTCCGGCGGATGAAGTTGGCCAGCCCCTCCCCAAGGCTATAGCCCACCCGTTTTTGGGCATTTTGCGAGGCGGACGAACTTGGGAAGGGACCTTCAAGGGCTTATTTTGGGCGCGGCTGTGCCGCGGCCTATTTTTTGGAACACGGAGGCCGCTCGCAAAGTCTCGACCCATTCCGAGTCCGGCGGACGAAGTTGGCCAGCCCACTCCCGAAGGCTATAGCCCACCCGTTTTGGGCATATTTGCGGCGGGACGAACTTGGGGAGGACCTTCGGGGCTTATTTTTGGCGCGGCTGTGTCCAGCGGCCTATTTTTGGCACACAGGGCGCTCGCAAGTCTCGCCCCATTAAGAGTCCGAGCGGACGAGTTCGCCAACCCTCCCCCAAGGCTATAGCCCACCGTTTTTGGGCATTTTTGCGGCGGACGAACTTGGGGACGGGACTTTCGGGGGCTTATTTTTGGGCATGGCTGTGCCCGCGGCCTATTTTTGGTACACGGAGGGCGCTCGCAAAGTCTCGTCCCATTCCGAGTTCGGCAGACGAAGTGGGCCAGCCCCTCCCCCCAAGGCTATAGCCCACCCGTTGTTTGGGCATTTTTGCGGCGGACGAACTTGGGGACGGGACCTTTGGGGGCTTATTTTTTGGCGTGGCTGTGCCCGTGGCCTATTTTTGGCACACGGAGGGCGCTGGCAAAGTCTCGCCCCATTCCGAGTCCGTCGGACGAAGTTTGCCAGCCCCTCCCCCCAAGGCTATAACCCACCCATTTTTTGGGCATTTTTGCGGCGGACGAACTTGGGGACGGGACCTTCGGGGGCTTATTTTTGGGCGCGGCTGTGCCCGCGGGCCATTTTTGGCACACGGAGGGCGCTCGCAAAGTCTCGCCCCATTCCGAGTCCGGCGGACGAAGTTGGCCAGCCCCTCCCCCCAAGGCTATAGCCCACCCGTTTCTTGGGCATTTTTGCGGCGGACGAACTTGGGGACGGGACCTTCGGGGTTTATTTTTGGGCGCAGCTGTGCCCGCGGCCTATTTTTGGTACATGGAGGGCGCTCGCAAAGTCTCGCCCCATTCCGAGTCCGGCGGACGAAGTGGGCCAGCCCCTCCCCCCAAGTCTATAGCCCACCCGTTTTTTGGGCATTTTTGCGGCGGACGAACTTGGGGACCGGACCTTCGGGGGCTTATTTTTGGGCTCGGCGGTGCCCATGGCCTATTTTTGGCACACAGAGGGCGCTCGCAAAGTCTCCCCCCATTCTGAGTCCGGCGGACGAAGTTGGCCAGCCCCTCCCCCCAAGGCTATAGCCCACCCGTTTTTTAGGCATTTTTGCGGCGGACGAACTTGGGGACGGGACCTTCGGGGGCTTATTTTTGGGCGCGGCTGTGCCCGCGGCCTAATATTGGCACACGGAGGGCGCTCGTAAAGTCTCGCCCCATTCCGAGTCCGGCGGACAGAAGTTGGCCAGCCCCTCCCCCCAAGGCTATAGCCCACCCGTTTTTTTGGCATTTTTGCGGCGGACGAACTTGGGGACAGGACCTTCGGGGCTTATTTTTGGGCGCGACTGTGCTCGCGGTCTATTTTTGGCACACAGAGGGCACTGTCGCAAGTGTCGCCCCATTACGAGTCAGGCGGACGAGTTCGCCAGCCCCTCCCCCAAGGCTATAGCCCGCCCGTTTTGGGCATTTTTGCGGCGGACGAACTTGGGGACGGGACCTTCGGGGCTATTTTTGGGCGTGGCTGTGCCGTGGCCTATTTTTGGCACACGGAGGCGCTCACAAAGTCTCGTCCCATTCCGAGTTCGAGCGGACAGAAGTTGTAGCCCCTCCCCCAAGGCTATAGCCACCCGTTTTTGGGCGTTTTGCGGCGGATGAATTTGGAGTACGGGACCTTGGGGGCTTATTTTTGGACGCGGCTGTGCCTGCGGCCTATTTTAGCGCACGGAGGCGCTGCAATCTCCCCCATTCTGAGTCCGAGGCGGACGAAGTTGGCCAGCCTCCCCCAAGGCTATAGCCCACCCGTTTTTAGGCATTTTTGCGGCGGACGAACTTGGGGGCGGGACCTTCGAGGGCTTATTTTTGGGCGTGGCTGTGCCCGCGGCTAATATTGGCACGGAGGCGCTCGTAAATCTCGCCGCATTCCGAGTCCTGCGGACAGAGTGGGCCAGCCCCTCCCCGGGGCTATAGCCCACCCGTTTTTGGGCATTTTGCGGCGGGACGAACTTGGGGACGGGACCTTCGGGGGCTTATTTTTGGGTGCGGCTGTGCCCATGGACTATTTTACACACGAAGCCGCTCGCAAAGTCTCACCCCATTCCTAGTCCGAGGCGGAAGGAAGTGGGCCAGCCCTCCCCCAAGGCTATAGCCCACCCGTTTTTAGGCGTTTTTTGGCGAGACGAACTTGGGGACCGGTACCTTCTGGGGGTTATTTTTGGACGCGGCTGTGGCGGCGGCCTATTTTTAACACACGGAGGCGCTCGCAAAGTCTGGCCCCATTCCGAGTCCGGGGACAGAAGTTGGCCAGCCCCTCCCCCAAGGCCATAGCCACCGGTTTTGGGCATTTTGCGAGGCGGACGAACTTGGGGACGGGACCTTCGGGGCTTATTTTTGGGTGTGCCTGTGCCCGCGGCCTAATATTGGCACACGGAGGCGCTCGCAAAGTCTCGACCCATTCCGAGTCAGCGGACGATGTTGGCCAGCTCCTCCCCCAAGGCTATAGCCCACCCGTTTTTGGGCGTTTTGCGGCGGACGAACTTGGGGGCGGTACCTTCGGGGGTTATTTTGGGCGCGGCTGTGGCGGCGGCCTATTTTAGCACACGGAGGCGCTCGCAAAGTGTCGCCCCATTGCGAGTCCGGCCGGACGAAGTTAGCCAGCCCCTCCCCCAGGCTATAGCCGCCCGTTTTTGGGCATTTTGCGGTGGGCGAACTTGGGGACGGGACCTTCAGGGGGCCTATTTTTGGGCGCGGCTGTGCCGCGGCCTATTTTGGCACACGGAGGCGCTCACAAAGTCTCGTCCCATTCCGAGTTCGGCGGACAGGAAGTTGGCCAGCCTCCCCCAAGGCTATAGCCCACCCGTTTTAGGCGTTTTGCGACGGATGAATTTGGAGTCACGGGACCTTCGGGGCTTATTTTGGACGCGGCTGTGCCTGCAGCCTATTTTGGGCGCACGGAGGCGCTCAAAATCTCCCCTTTACTGAGTCCAGGCGGGACGAAGTTGGCCAACCCTCCCCCAAGGCTATAGCCCACCCGTTTTTTAGGCATTTTTGCGGCGGACGAACTTGGGGACGGGACCTTCGGGGGCTTATTTTTGGGCGTGGCTGTGGCCGCGGCCTAATTTTGGCACTCGGAGGCGCTCGTAAAGTCTCGCCGCATTCCGAGTCCTGTGCTGGACGAGTGGGCCAGCCACTCCCCGGGCTATAGCCCACCCGTTTTTTTGGGCATTTTGCGGCGGACGAACTTGGGGCGGGACCTTCGGGGCTTATTTTTGGAGTGCGGCTGTGTCCGCGGACTATTTTGGCACTGAAGCCGCTGCATGAAAGTCTCACCCCATTCCTAGTCCGGCGGAAGGAAGTGGGCCAGCCCCTCCCCCCAAGGCTATAGCCCACCCGTTTTTTGGGCGTTTTTGCGGCGGACGAACTTGGGGACGGTACCTTCGGGGAGTTATTTTTGGACGCGGCTGTGGCGGCGGCCTATTTTTGGCACACGGAGGGCGCTCGCAAAGTCTGGCCCCATTCCGAGTCCGGCGGACGACGTCGGCCAGCCCCTCCCCCCAAGGCCATAGCCACCGGTTTTAGGCATTTTGCGGCGGACGAACTTGGGGACGGGACCTTCGGGGGCTTATTTTTGGGTGTGGCTGTGCCCGCAGCCTAATATTGGCACACGGAGGGTGCTCGCAAAGTCTCGACCCATTCCGAGTCCGGCGGACGATGTTCCCAGCTCCTCCCCCCAAGGCTATAGCCCACCCGTTTTTTGGGCGTTTTTGCGGCGGACGAACTTGGGGACGGTACCTTCGGGGGTTATTTTTGGGCCGCGGCTGTGGCGGCGGCTATTTTAGCACACGGAGGCGCTGCAAAGTCTGGCCCCATTCCCAGTCCGGCGGACGAAGTTGGCCAGCCCCTCCCCCCAAGGCTATAGCCGACCCGTTTTTAGGCATTTTGCGGCGGACGAACTTGGGGCAGGACCTTCGGGGCATATTTTTGGGCGCGGGTGTGCCCGTGCACTAGCACCACGAGGCCGCTCGCAAAGTCTCACCCCATTCCTGGTCCGAGGCGGAAGGAAGTGGGCCAGCTCCTCCCAAGGCTATAGCCCACTGTTTTTGGGCATTTTGCGGCGGGACGAACTTGGGGCGGGATCTTCGGGAGCTTATTTTTGGCGCGGCTGTGTCGCGGCCTATTTTCAGCACCACGGAGGCCGCTCGCAAAGTCTCGCCCCATTCGAGTCCGGCGGACGAAGTTGGCCAGCGCCTCCCAAGGCTATAACCCACCGTTTTTGGGCATTTTGCGGCGGACGAACTTGGGGGCCAGGACCTTCGGGGCTTATTTTTGGGCGCGACTGTGCCCGGTCTATTTTGGCAAACAGAGGCGCTCGCAAAGTGTCGCCCCATTCCGAGTCCGGCGGACGAAGTTGGCCAGCCCCTCCCCCAAGGCTATAGCCGACCCGTTTTTAAGGTATTTTACGGCGGACGAACTTGGGGCCAGGACCTTCGGGGGCTTATTTTGGGCGCGGCTGTGCCGCGGCCTATTTTGGCACCACGGAGGGCACTCGCAAAGTCTCGTCCCATTCCGAGTTCGGCGGGACGAAGTTGGCCAGCTCCTCCCCCAAGGCTATAGCCCACCCGTTTTTGGGCGTTTTGCGGCGGACGAACTTGGGGACAGTACCTTGGAGAGTTATTTTTGGGCGCGGCTGTGGCGGCGGCCTATTTTAGCACACGGAGGCGCTCGCAAAGTCTGGCCCCATTCCGAGTCCGAGGCGGACGAAGTTGGCCAGCCCCTCCCCCAAGGCCATAGCCACCGGTTTTGGGCATTTTGCGGCGGACGAACTTGGGGCGGGACCTTCGGGGGCTTATTTTTGGGTGTGGCTGTGCCTGTGGCCTAATATTGGCACACGGAGGCGCTCGCAAAGTCTCGACCCATTCCGAGTCCAGCGGACGAAGTTGGCCAGCCCCTCCCCCAAGGCTATAGCCACCCGTTTTTGGGCATTTTGCGGCGGAAGAACTTGGGGACGGGACCTTAGGAGGCTTATTTTTGGGCGTGGCTGTTCCAGCGGCCTATTTTTGGCACGGAGAGCGCTCGCAAAGTCGCGCCCCATTCCGAGTCCGAGCGGACAAGTTGGCCAGCCCCCTCTCAAAGGCTATAGCCCACCCGTTTTTGGGCATTTTTGCGGCGGACGAACTTGGGGCGGGGGCTTATTTTTGGCGCGCCTGTACCCGCGGCCTATTGTTGGCACACGGAGGGTGCTTGTAAAGTCTCGCCCCATTCCGAGTCCGGCGGACAGGGGTTGGCCAGCCCCTCCCCCAAGGCTATAGCCCACCCGTTTTTGGGCATTTTGCGAGCGGACGAACTTGGGGACGGGACCTTCGGGGGCTTATTTTTGGGAGCGGCTGTGCCTGCGGCCTATTTTTGGCACACGGAGGGCGCTCGCAAAGTCTCGCCCCATTCCGAGTCCGGGTGACGAAGTTGGGCAGCCCCTCCCCCCAAGGCTATAGCCCACCCGTTTTTTGGGCATTTTTGCGGCGGGCGAACTTGGGGACGGGACCTTCGGGGGCTTATTTTTGGGCGCGGCTGTGTTTGTGGCCTATTTTTGGTACACGGAGGGCGCTCGCAAAGTCTCGCCCCATTCAGAGTCCGGGTGACGAAGTTGGGCAGCCCCTCCCCCCAAGGCTATAGCCCACCCGTTTTTTGGGCATTTTGGCGGGCGAACTTGGGGGCGGGACCTTCGGGGCTTATTTTGGGTGCGCCTGTACCGCGGCCTATTTTGGCATACGGAGGCGCTCGCAAAGTCTCGCCCCATTCCGAGCCCGCCGGACGCAGTTGGCCAGCCCCTCCCCCCAAGGCTATAGCTCACCCGTTTTTTGGGCATTTTGCGGCGGACGAACTTGGGGACGGGACCTTCGGGGCTTATTTTTGGCCGTGGCTGTGCCCGCGGCCTATTTTCACACACAGAGGCGGTCGCAAAGTCTCGCCCCATTCCGAGTCCGTCGGACAGAAGTTGGCCCCTCCCCTCAAGGCTATAGCCCACCCCGTTTTTGGGTATTTTTGCGGCGGACGAACTTGGGGACCGGGACCTTCGGGGGCTTATTTTTGGCGCGGCTGTGTCCGCGGCCTATTTTGGCACCACGGAGACCGCTCGCAAAGTCTCGCCCCATTCCGAGTCCGGCGGACGAAGTTGGCCAACCCCTCCCTAAGGCTATAGCCCACCCGTTTTTGGGCATTTTTGCGGCGGACGAACTTGGGGACGGGACCTTGGGTGCTTATTTTTGGAGTACGGCTGTGTCCGTGGCCTGGAGTACACGGAGGCGCTCGCAAAGTCTCGACCCATTCCGGAGTTCGGCGGGACGACGTTGGCCAGCCCCTCCCCCAAGGCTATAGCCCACCCGTTTTTAGGCATGTTTTGCGGCGGACGAACTTGGGGACGGGACCTTCGGGAGGCTTATTTTTGGGCGCGGCTGTGTCCGTTGCCTACTTTTGGTACACGGAGGCGGTGCAAAGTCTCGCCACATTCTGTGTCCGGCGGACGAAGTCGGCCAGCCCCTCCCGCCAAGGCTATAACCCACCCGTTTTTGGGCATTTTGCGGCGGACGAACTTGGGGCGGGACCTTCGGGGCTTATTTTGGGGCGGTGTGCCCGGCCTATTTTGGCACACGGAGGCGCTGCAAAGTCTCCCCCATTCTGAGTCCGAGGCGGACGAAGTTGTCCATCCCCCCACCCCAAGGCTATAGCCCACCCGTTTTTTAGGCATTGTTGCGGCGGACGAACTTGGGGAGGACCTTCGGGGGCTTATTTTTGGGCGTGGCTGTGCCGCGGCCTAATGTTGGCACACGGAGGCGCTCGTAAGTCTCGCCGCATTCCGAGTCCTGGGAAGTGGGCCAGCCCCTCCCGGGGCTATAGCCCACCCGTTTTGGGCATTTTGCGGCGGACGAACTTGGGGCCGGGACCTTCGGGGGCTTATTTTTGGGTGCGGCTGTGTCCGCGGACTGGCACACTGCAAGCCGCTCATAAAGTCTCACCCCATTCCTAGTCCGGCGGAAGGAAGTGGGCCAGCCCCTCCCGAAGGCTATAGCCCACCCGTTTTTGGGCGTTTTGCGGCGGACGAACTTGGGGACGGTACCTTCGGGGAGTTATTTTTGGACGCGGCTGTGGCGGCGGCCTATTTTTAGCACACGGAGGGCGCTCGTAAAGTCTGGCCCCATTCCGAGTCCGGCGGACGAAGTCGGCCAGCCCGTCCCCCCAAGGCTATAGCCCACCCGTTTTTTGGGCATTTTTGCGGCGGACGAACTTGGGGACGGGACCTTCGGGGGCTTATTTTTGGACGCGGCTGTGCCCGCGGCCTATTTTTGGCACACGGAGGGCGCTCGCAAAGTCCGCCCCATTCCAAGTCCGGCGGACGAAGTTGGCCAGCCCCTCCCCCCAAGGCTATAGCCGACCCGTTTTTTGGGTATTTTTACGGCGGACGAACTTGGGGATGGGACCTTCAGGGGCTTATTTCTGGGCGCGGCTGCGCCCGCGGCATATTTTTTGCAGACGGAGGGCGCTCGAAAAGTCTCGCCCCATTCCGAGACCGGCGGACGAAGTTGGCCAGCCCCTCCCCCCAAGGCTATAGCCCACCGTTTTGGGAATTTTGCTGTGGGACGAACTTGGGGACGGGAACTTCGGGGCTTATTTTTGGGTGCGGCTGTGGCGCGCATATTTGACACACCGAGACCGCTCGCAAAGTCTCGCCCCATTCGAGTCCGGACGAGTTGGCCAGCCCCTCCCCCAAGGCTATAGCTCACCCGTTTTTGGGCATTTTGCGGCGGACGAAGTTGGCGGCGGGACCTTCGGGGGCTTATTTTTGGCGCGACTGTGCCTGCAGCCTATTTTGGCACACGGAGGACAATCGTAAAGTCTCGCGCCATTCCGAGTCCGGCGGACGAAGTTGGCCAGCCCCTCCCCCCAAGGCTATAGCCCAACCGTTTTTTGGGCATTTTTGCGTACCACGAACTTGGGGACGGGACCTACGGGGGCTTATTTTTGGGCGCGGCTGTGCGCGCGGCCCCCAGCACACGGAGGGCGCTCGCAAAGTCTCGACCCATTCCGAGTCCGGCGGACGAATTTGGCCAGCCCCTCCCCCCAAGGATATAGCCCACCCGTTTTTTGGGCATTTTTGCGGCGGACGAACTTGGGGACGGGACATTCGGGGGCTTATTTTTGGGCGCGGCTGTGCCCGCGGCCTATTTTTGGCACACGGAGGGCGCTCGTAAAGTCTCGCCCCATTCCGAGTCCGGCAGACGAAGTTGGCCAGCCCTCCCCCCAAGGCTATAGCCCACCCATTTTTTGGGCATTTTTGCGGCGGACGAACTTGGGGACGGGACCTTCGGGGGCTTATTTTTGGGCGCGGCTGTGCCCGCGGCCTATTTTTGGCACACGGAGGGCGCTCGCAAATTCTCGCCCCATTCCGAGTCCGGCGGACGAACTTGGCCAGCCCCTCCCCCCAAGGCTATAGCCCACCCGTTTTCTGGGCATTTTTGTGGCGGACGAACTTGGGGACGGGACCTTCGGGAGCTTATTTTGGGGTGCGGCTGTGTCGCATGGCCTATTTTGGCACCACGGAGGCGCTCGCAAAGTCTCGCCCCATTCGAATCCGGAGGAGGACGAAGTTGGCCAGCCCCTCCCCCAAGGCTATAGCCCACCCGTTTTTGGGCATTTTCCGTTCGTGAACTTGGGGGACGGGACCTTCGGGGACTTATTTTTGGGTGCGGCAGTGCCCGCGGCCTATTTTTGTCACATGGAGGGCGCTCGTAAAATCTAGCCCCATTCCGAGTCCGGCGGACGAAGTTGGCCAGCCCCTCCCCCCAAGGCTATAGCCCACCCGTTTTTTGGGCATATTTGCGGCGGACGAACTTGGGGACGGGACCTTCGGGGGCTTATTTTTGGGCGCGGCTGTGTCCGCGGCCTATTTTTGGCACACAGAGGGCGCTCGCAAAGTCTCGCCCCATTCTGAGTCCGGCGGACGAAGTTCGCCAGCCCCTCCCCCCAAGGCTATAGCCCACCCGTTTTTTGGGCATTTTTGCGGCGGATGAACTTGGGGACGGGACTTTCGGGGGCTTATTTTTGGGTGCGGCTGTGCCCGCGGCCTATTTTTGGCACACGGAGGGTGCTCGCAAAGTCTCGCCCCATTCCGAGTCCGGCGGACGAAGTTGGCCAGCCCCTCCCCCCAAGGCTATAGCCCATCCGTTTTTGGGCATTTTGCGGCGGACGAACTTGGGGATGGGACCTTGAGGGCTTATATTTGGGGCGGCTGTGACCGCAGCCTATTTTGGCAGCACGGAGGCGCTCGTAAAGTCTCACCCCATTCTGAGTCCGGCGGACGAATTTGGCCAGCCCCTCCCCCCAACGCTATAGCCCACCCGTTTCTTGGGCATTTTGCGTTCGGCGAACTTGGGGCGGGACCTTCGGGGCTTATTTTTGGCGCGGCTGTGCCGCGGCCTATTTTGGCACACGGAGGCGCTCGAAAAGTCTCGCCCAATTCCAAGTCCGGCGGACAGAGTTGGCCAGCCCCTCCCCCAAGGCTATAGCCCACCCGTTTTTGGGCATTTTGCGGCGGACGAACTTGGGGGACGGGACCTTCGGAAGCTTATTTTGGGCGCGACTGTGCCGGCCTTTTTGGCACACGGAGCGCTCAAAAGTCTCGCCCCATTCCGAATCCGGCGGACGAAGTTGGCCAGCCTCTCCCCCCAAGGCTATAGCCCACCCGTTTTTGGGCATTTTGCGTTCGCGAACTTGGGGCCGGGACCTTCGGGGGCTTATTTTTGGCGCGGCTGTGCCGCGGCCTAGCCCAGCACCACGGAGGGCGCTCGCAAAGTCTCGCCCCATTCCGAATCCGGCGGACGAAGTTGGCCAGCCTCTCCCCCCAAGGCTATAGCCCACCCGTTTTTTGGGCATTTTTGCGTTCGACGAACTTGGGGACGGGACCTTTGGGAGCATATTTTTGGGCACGGCTGTGCCCGCGGCCTATTTTTAGCACATGGAGGGCGCTCGCCAAGTCTCGCCCCATTCCGAGTCCGGCGGACGAAGTTGGCCAGCCCCTCCCCCCAAGGCTATAGCCCACCCGTTTTTGGGCATTTTGCGGCGGACGAGGTGGGGACGGGGGCTTATTTTTGGTGCGGCTGTGCCACGGCCTATTTTGGCACACGGAGGGGGCTCGCAAAAGTCTCGCCCCATTCCGAGTCCGGCGGACGAAGTTGGCCAGCCCCTCCCCCCAAGGCTATAGCCCACCCGTTTTTTGGGCATTTTTGCGGCGGACGAACTTGGGGACGGGACCTTCGGGGGCTTATATTTGGGCGCGGCTGTGCCCACAGCCTATTTTTGGCACACGGAGGGCACTCGTAAAGTCTCGCCCCATTCCGAGTCCGGCGGAAGAAGTTGGCCAGCCCCTCCCACCAACGCTATAGCCCATCCGTTTTTTGGGCATTTTTGCGGCGGACAAACTTGGGGACGGGACCTTCGGGGGCTTATTTTTGGGAGCGACTGTGTCCGTGGCCTATTTTTGGCCCACGGAGGGCGCTCGTAAAGTCTCGCCCCATTCCGAGTCCGGCGGACGAAGTTGGCAAGCCCCTCCCCCCAAGGCTATAGCCCACCCGTTTTTTGGGCATTCCTGCGGGGGACGAACTTGGGGATGGCACCTTCGGGGGCTTATTTTTTGGCGCGGCGGTGCCCACTGCCTATTTTTGGCACACGGAGGGCGCTAGCAAAGTCTCGCCCCATTCCGAGTCCGGCGGACGAAGTTGGCCAGCCCCTCCCCCCAAGGCTATAGCCCATCCGTTTTTTGGGCATTTTTGCGGCGGACAAACTTGGGGACGGGACCTTCGGGGGCTTATTTTGTGGCGCGGCTGTTCCCGAGGCCTATTGGCCACAGCACACGGAGGCGCTAGCAAAGTCTCGCCCCATTCCGAGTCCGGCGGACGAAGTTGGCCAGCCCCTCCCCCCAAGGCTATAGCCTACCCGTTTTTTGGGCATTTTTGCGGCGGACGAACTTGGGGATGGGACCTTCGGGGGCTTATTTTTTGGCACGGCTGTTCCC
Organism: Citrus mangshanensis; assembly: GCA_030449895.1. Taxonomy (NCBI): domain Eukaryota; kingdom Viridiplantae; phylum Streptophyta; class Magnoliopsida; order Sapindales; family Rutaceae; genus Citrus; species Citrus mangshanensis. The sequence continues at coordinate 42,359 of JASUUJ010000023.1, read as the reverse complement.
GTGGCCTATTTTTGGTACACGGAGGGCGCTCGCAAAGTCTCACCCCATTCCGAGTCCGTCGGGCGAAGTTGGCCAGCCCCTCCCCCCAAGGCTATAGCCCACCCGTTTTTTGGGCATTTTTGCGGCCGACGAACATGGGGACGGGAACTTCGGGGGCTTATTTTTGGGTATGGCTGTGCCCGTGGCCTATTTTTGGTACACGGAGGGCGCTAGCAAAGTCTCGCCCCATTCCGAGTCCGGCGGACGAAGTTGGCCAGCCCCTCCCCCCAAGGCTATAGCCCACCCATTTTTTGGGCATTTTTGCGGGGGACGAACTTGGGGATGAGACCTTCGGGGCCTTATTTTTGGGCGTGGCTGTGCCCGCGGCCTAGTTTTGGCACACGGAGGGTGCTCACAAAGTCTTGCCCCATTCTGAGTCCGGCGGACGAAGTTGGCCAGCCCCTCCCCGCAAGGCTATAGCCCACCCGTTTTTTAGGCATTTTTGCGGCGGACGAATTTGGGGACGGGACCATCGGGGGCTTATTTTTGGGCGCAGATGGGTCCGTGGCCTATTTTTGGCACACGGAGAGCGCTCGCAAAGTCTCGCCCCATTCCGAGTCCGGCGGACGAAGTTGGCCAGCCCCTCCCCCCAAGGCTATAGCCCACCCGTTTTTTGGGCAATTTTGCGGCGGACGAACTTGGGTACAGGACATTCGGGGGCTTATTTTTGGACGCGGCTGTGCCCGTGGCCTATTTTGGTGCTGCGCGCAAAATGTCGCCCCATTCCGAGTCCGAGGCGGACAGAAGTGGGCGGCCCCTCCCCCCAAGGCTATAGCCCACCCGTTTTTTGGGCATTTTTGCGGGGGACGAACTTGGGGACGGGAACTTCGGGGGCTTACTTTTGGGCGCGGCTGTGCCCGCGGCCTATTTTTGGCACACGGAGGGCGCTCGCAAAGTCTCGGCCCATTCCGAGTCTGGCGGAAGAAGTTGGCCAGCCCCTCCCACCAAGGCTATAGCCCATCCGTTTTTTGGGCATTTTTGCGGCGTACAAACTTGGGGACGGGACCTTCGGGGGCTTATTTTTGGGCGCGGATGTGTCCGCGGCCTATTTTTTGCACGGGGAGGGCGCTCGCAAAGTCTCGCCCCATTCCGAGTCCGGCGGACGAAGTTGGCAAGCCCCTCCCCCCAAGGCGCTAGCCCACCCGTTTTTTGGGCATTTTTGCGGCGGACGAACTTGGGGACGGGACATTCGGGGGCTTATTTTTGGGCGCGGCTGTGCCCGCGGCCAATTTTTGGCACACGGAGGGCGCTCGCAAAGTCTCGCCCCATTCCGAATCCGGCGGACGAAGTTGGCAAGCCCCTCCCCCCAAGGCTATAGCCCACCCGTTTTTTGGGCATTTTTGCGGCGTACAAACTTGGGGACGGGACCTTCGGGGGCTTATTTTTGGGCGCGGATGTGTCCGCGGCCTATTTTTTGCACGGGGAGGGCGCTCGCAAAGTCTCGCCCCATTCCGAGTCCGGCGGACGAAGTTGGCAAGCCCCTCCCCCCAAGGCTATAGCCCACCCGTTTTTTGCGCATTTTTGCGGCGGACGAACTTGGGGACGGGACCTTCGGGGGCTTATTTTTGGGCGCGGCTGTGCCCGTGGCCTATTTTTGGCACACGGAGGACGCTCGCAAAGTCTCGCCCCATTCCGAGTCCGGCGGACGAACTTGGCCAGCCCCACCCCCCAAGGCTATAGCCCACCCGTTTTTGTGGCCTTTTTCCGCTGGACGAACTTGGTACCCGTTTTTGGGCATTTTTGCGGCGGACGAACTTGGGGACGGCACGTTCAGGTGCTTATTTTGGGGCGTGGCTGTGCCCGCTGCCTATTTTTGGCACACGGAGGGCGCTCGCAAAGTCTCGCCCCATTCCGAGTCCGGCGGACTAACTTGGCCAGCCCCACCTCCCAAGGCTATAGTCCACCCATTTTTGTGGCCTTTTTCCGTTGGACGAACTTGGCGCCCCGGCCTTCGGGAGGTTATTTTTGGGCGCGGCTGTGCCCGCGTTCTATTTTTGGCACACGGAGGGCGCTCGCAAAGTCTCGCCCCATTCCGAGTCCGGCGGACGAAGTTGGCCAGCCCCTCCCCCCAAGGCTATAGCCTACCCGTTTTTTGGGCATTTTTGCGGCGGACGAACTTGGGTACGGGACCTTTTGGGGCTTATTTTTGGACACACCTGTGCCCGTGGCCTATTTTTGGCACACGGAGGGCGCTCGCAAAGTCTCGCCCCATTCCGAATCCGGCGGACGAAGTTGGCAAGCCCCTCCCCCCAAGGCTATAGCCCACCCGTTTTTTGGGCATTTTTGCGGCGGACGAACTTGGGGACGGGACCTTCGGGGGCTTATTTTTGGGTTCGACTGTGCCCGCGGCCTATTTTTGGCACACGGAGAGCGCTCGCAAAGTCTCGCCCCATTCCGAGAGTGGCGGACGAAGTTGGCAAGCCCCTCCCCCCAAGGCGCTAGCCCACCCGTTTTTTGGGCATTTTTGCGGCGGACGAACTTGGGGACGGGACATTCGGGGGCTTATTTTTGGGCGCGGCTGTGCCCGCGGCCAATTTTTGGCACACGGAGGGCGCTCGCAAAGTCTCGCCCCATTCCGAATCCGGCGGACGAAGTTGGCAAGCCCCTCCCCCCAAGGCTATAGCCCACCCGTTTTTTGGGCATTTTTGCGGCGGACAAACTTGGGGACGGGACCTTCGGGGGCTTATTTTTGGGCGCGGCTGTGCCCGCGGCCTATTTTTCACCACGGAGCGCTCGCAAAGATTCGCCCCATTCCGAGTCCGGCGGACAGAAGTTGGCCAGCCCTCCCCCAAGGATATAGCCCACCCGTTTTTGGGCATTTTTGCGGACGAACTTCGGGGCCAGGACCTTCGAGGGCTTATTTTTGGCGTGGCTGCGCCCGCGGCCTATTTTTGGTACACGGAGGGTGCTCGCAAAGTCTCGCCCCATTCCGAGTCCGGCGGACGAAGTTGGCAAGCCCCTCCCCCCAAGGATATAGCCCACCCGTTTTTTGGGCATTAATGCGGCGGACGAACTTCGGGGCCAGGACCTTCGGGGGCTTATTTTTGGCGCGGATGCGCCCACTATTTTGGTACACGGAGGGTGCTCGCAAAGTCTCGCCCCATTCCGAGTCCGGCGGACGAAGTTGGCCAGCCCCTCCCCCCAAGACTATAGCCCACCCGTTTTTTGGGCGATCCTGCGGGGGACGAACTTGGGGACGGGACCTTCGGGGGCTTATTTTTTGGCGCGGCTGTGCCCGCAGCCTGGCCACCAGTACACGGAGGCGCTCGCAAGCGTCTCACCCCATTCCGAGTCCAGCGGACGAGTTGGCCAGCCCTTCCCCCCAAGGCTATAGCCCACCCGTTTTTTGGGCATTTTTGCGGCGGACGAACTTGGGGACGGGACCTTCGGGGGCTTATTATTGGGCGCGGCTGTGCCCGTGGCCTATTTTTGGCACACGGAGGGCGCTCGCAAAGTCTCGCCCCATTCCGAGTCCACCGGACGAACTTGGCCCGCCCCTCCCCCCAAGGCTATAGCCCACCCATTTTTGTGGCCTTTTTCCGCTGGACGAACTTGGCACCCGTTTTTGGGCATTTTTGCGGCGGACGAACTTGGGGCCGGGACCTTCGGGCGCTTATTTTTGGTTGCGGCAGTGCCCGTGGCCTATTATTGGCACACGGAGGGCGCTCGCAAAGTCTCGCCCCATTCCGAGTCCACCGGACGAACTTGGCCAGCCCCTCCCTCCAAGGCTATCGCCCACCCGTTTTTGGTTCCTTTTTCCGCTGGACGAACTTGGCACCCGTTTTTTGGCATTTTTGCGGCGGACGAACTTGGGGACGGGACCTTCGGGTGCTTACTTTTGGGCGCGCCTGTGCCCGCGGCCTATTTTTGGCACACGGAGGGCGCTCGCAAAGTCTCGCCCCATTCCGAGTCCAGCGGACTAACTTGGCCAGCCCCTCCCTCCAAGGCTATAGCCCACCCGTTTTTGTGGCCTTTTTCCGCTGGGCAGAACTTGGCACGGTTTTGGCATTTTGCGGCAGGCGAACTTGGGCGCCAGGACCTTGGTGCTTACTTTTGGGCGCGCTGTGCCCGCAGCCTCTTTTGGCACACGGAGGCGCTCGCAAAGTCTCGCCCCATTCCGAGTCCACCGGACGAACTTGGCCAACACCTCCCTCCAAGGCTATAGCCCACCCGTTTTTGTGGCCTTTTCCGCTGGAGCCAGAACTTGGCACCCGTTTTTGGCATTTTGCGGCGGACGAACTTGGGGACGGGACCTTGGGTGCTTATTTTTGGGCGCGGCTGTGCCTGCGGCCTATTTTTGGCACACGGAGGCGGTCGCAAAGTCTCGCCCCATTCCGAGTCAGCGGACTAACAGCCAGCCCCACCGCCCAGGCTATAGTCCACCCGTTTTTGTGGCCTTTTCCGCTGGACTAACTTGGCGCCCGGCCTTCGGGAGGTTATTTTTTGGCGCGGCTGTGCCGCGTCCTGGCCCAGCACACGGAGGGCGCTCGCAAAGTCTCGCCCCATTCCGAGTCCACCGGACGAACTTGGCCAGCCCCACCCCCCAAGGCTATAGCCCACCCGTTTTTGTGGCCTTTTTCCGCTGGACGAACTTGGTACCCGTTTTTGGGCATTTTTACGGCGGACGAACTTGGGGACGGGACCTTCGGGTACTTATTTTTGGGCGCGGCTGTGCCCGCGGCCTATTTATGGCACACGGAGGGCGCTCGCAAAGTCTCGTCCCATTCCGAGTCGGCGGACTAGCAGCCAGCCCACAGCCCAAGGCTATAGTCCACCCGTTTTTCTGGCCTTTTTCCGCTGGACGAACTTGGCGCCCCGGCCTTCGGGAGGTTATTTTTGGGCGCGGCTGTGCCCGCGTCCTATTTTTGGCACACGGAGGACGCTCGTAAAGTCTCGCCCCATTCCGAGTCCGGCGGACGAACTTGGCCAGCCCCACCCCCCAAGGCTATAGTCCACCCGTTTTTGTGGCCTTTTTCCGCTGGACGAACTTGGTACCCGTTTTTGGGCATTTTTACGGCGGACGAACTTGGGGACGGGAACTTCGGGTACTTATTTTTGGGCGCGGCTGTGCCCGCGGCCTATTTATGCCACACGGAGGGCGCTCGCAAAGTCTCGTCCCATTCCGAGTCCGGCGGACTAACTTGGCCAGCCCCACAGTCCAAGGCTATAGTCCACCCGTTTTTGTGGCCTTTTTCCGCTGGACTAACTTGGCGCCCCGGCCTTCGGGAGGTTATTTTTGGGCGCGGCTGTGCCCGCGTCCTATTTTTGGCACACGGAGGACGCTCGCAAAGTCTCGCCCCATTCCGAGTCCGGCGGACGAACTTGGCCAGCCCCACCCCCCAAGGCTATGGCCCACCCGTTTTTGTGGCCTTTTTCCGCTGGACGAACTTGGCACCCCGGCCTTCGGGAGGTTATTTTTGGGCGCGGCTGTGCCGCGTCCTAGCACCACGGAGGACGCTCGCAAAGTCTCGCCCCATTCCGAGTCCGAGGCGGACGAACTTGGCCAGCCCCACCCCCAAGGCTATAGCCCACCCATTTTGTGGCCTTTTTCCGCTGGGCCAGACTTGGTACCCGTTTTTGGGCATTTTTGCGGCGGACGAACTTGGGGACGGGACCTTCAGGTGCTTATTTTTGGGTTCGACTGTGCCCGCGGCCTATTTTTGGCACACGGAGAGCGCTCGCAAAGTCTCGCCCCATTCCGAGAGTGGCGGACGAAGTTGGCAAGTCCCTCCCCCCAAGGCGCTAGCCCACCCGTTTTTTGGGCATTTTTGCGGCGGACGAACTTGGGGACGGGACATTCGGGGGCTTATTTTTGGGGGCGGCTGTGCCCGCGTCCTATTTTTGGCACACGGAGGACGCTCGTAAAGTCTCGCCCCATTCCGAGTCCGGCGGACGAACTTGGCCAGCCCCACCCCCCAAGGCTATAGTCCACCCGTTTTTGTGGCCTTTTTCCGCTGGACGAACTTGGTACCCGTTTTTGGGCATTTTTACGGCGGACGAACTTGGGGACGGGAACTTCGGGTACTTATTTTTGGGCGCGGCTGTGCCCGCGGCCTATTTATGCCACACGGAGGGCGCTCGCAAAGTCTCGTCCCATTCCGAGTCCGGCGGACTAACTTGGCCAGCCCCACAGTCCAAGGCTATAGTCCACCCGTTTTTGTGGCCTTTTTCCGCTGGACGAACTTGGCGCCCCGGCCTTCGGGAGGTTATTTTTGGGCGCGGCTGTGCCCGCGACCTATTTTTGGCACACGGAGGACGCTCGCAAAGTCTCACCCCATTCCGAGTCCGGCGGACGAACTTGGCCAGCCCCACCCCCCAAGGCTATAGTCCACCCGTTTTTGTGGCCTTTTTCCGCTGCACGAACTTGGCGCCCGGCCTTGGGAGGTTATTTTAGGCGCGGCTGTGCCGCGTCCTGGCACACGGAGGGCTCGCAAAGTCTCGCCCCATTCCGAGTCCGAGGCGGACGAACTTGGCCAGCCCCACCCCAAGGCTATGGCCCACCCGTTTTTGTGGCCTTTTTCCGCTGGGCCGAAGTTGGCACCCGGCCTTCGGGGAGGTTATTTTTGGCGCGGCTGTGCCGCGTCCTATTTTGGCACACGGAGGGCTCGCAAAGTCTCGCCCCATTCCGAGTCCGAGGCGGACGAACTTGGCCAACCCCACCCCCAAGGCTATAGCCCACCCATTTTTGTGGCCTTTTCCGCTGGGCCAGACTTGGTACCCGTTTTTGGGCATTTTTGCGGCGGACGAACTTGGGGACGGGACCTTCAGGTGCTTATTTTAGGTCTCAACTGAGACCTCGGGCTAAAGTTTGGACACTGAGGGCGCTCGCAAGGTCTCGCCCCATTCCGAGAGTGGCGGACGAAGTTGGCGAGCCCCTCCCCCAAGGCGCTAGCCCACCCGTTTGGGCATTTTGCGGCGGACGAACTTCGGGGCCAGGACCTTCGGGGCTTATTTTGGCGCGGCTGTGCCCGCGGCCTAGCACCACGGAGGGTGCTGCAAAATCTCGCCCCATTCCAAGTCCGGCGGACGAAGTTGGCCAGCCCCTCCCCCCAAGACTATAGCCCACCCGTTTTTTGGGCATTCCTGCGGGGGACGAACTTGGAGACGGGACCTTCGGGGGCTTATTTTTGGGCGCGGCTGTGCCCGCGGCCTATTTTTTTCACACGGAGGGCGCTCGCAAAGATTCGCCCCATTCCGAGTCCGGCGGACAAAGTTGGCCAGCCCCTCCCCCCAAGGCTATAGCCCACCCGTTTTTTGGGCATTTTTGCGGCGGACGAACTTCGGGACGGGACCTTCGGGGGCTTATTTTTGGGCGCGGCTGTGCCCGCGGCCTATTTTTGGCACACGGAGGGTGCTCGCAAAGTCTCGCCCCATTCCAAGTCCGGCGGACGAAGTTGGCCAGCCCCTCCCCCCAAGACTATAGCCCACCCGTTTTTTGGGCATTCCTGCGGGGGACGAACTTGGGGACGGGACCTTCGGGGGCTTATTTTTTGGCGCGGCTGTGCCCGTAGCCTATTTTTGGTACACGGAGGGTGCTCGCAATGTCTCACCCCATTCCGAGACGAAGTTGGCCAGCCCTTCCCCCCAAGGCTATAGCCCACCCGTTTTTTGGGCATTTTTGCGGCGGACGAACTTGGGGACGGGACCTTCGGGGGCTTATTATTGGGCGCGGCTGTGTCCGTGGCCTATTTTTGGCACACGGAGGGCGCTCGTAAAGTCTCGCCCCATTCCGAGTCCGGCGGGCGAAGTTGGCCAGCCCCTCCCCCCAAGGCTATAGCCCACCCGTTTTTTGGCATTTTTGCGGGGGACGAACATGGGTACGGGACCTTCAGGGGCTTATTTTTGGGGCGCGGCTGTGCCCGTGGCCTATTTTGGGCACACGGAGGGCGCTCGCAAAGTCTCGCCCCATTCCGAGTCCGGCGGGGTAAGTTGGCCAGCCCCACCCCCCAAAGCTATAGCCCACCCGTTTTTTGGGCATTTTAGGCGGACGAACTTGGGGCCAGGACCTTCGGGGGCTTATTTTGGGCGCGGCTGTGACCGCGGCCTGGCACACGGAGGCGTTCGCAAAGTCTCTCCCCATTCCGCGTCCGGCGGACGAAGTTGGCCAGCCCCTCCCCCCAACGCTATAGCCCACCCGTATTTTTGGCATATTTGCGGTGGACGAACTTGCGGACGGGACCTTCGGGCTCTTATTTTTGGGTGCGGCTGTGCCTGTGGCCTATTTTTGGCACACGAAGGGCGCTCGCAAAATTTCGACCCATTCCGAGTCCGGCGGACGAACTTGGCCAGCCCCTCCCCCCAAGGCTATAGTCCACCTTTTTTTGACATTTTTGCGGCGGACGAACTTGGGGACGGGACCTTCGGGCGCTTATTTTTGAGTACGGCTGTGCCGCGGCCTATGTTTGGCACACGGAGGGTGCTCGCAAAGTCTCGCCCTATTCCGAGTCTGGCGGACGAACTTGGCCAGCCCCTCCCCCCAAGGCTATAGTCCACCTTTTTTTGACATTTTTGCGGCGGACGAACTTGGGGACGGGACCTTCGGGCGCTTATTTTTGGGGGCGTCTGTGCCGCTGCCTATTTTGGAACACGGAGGCGCTCGCAAAGTCTCATCCCATTCCGAGTCCACCGGACGAGGCTTAGCCAGCCCCTCCCCAAGGCTATAGCCCACCCGTTTTTGGGGATTTTTGAGTCGGACGAACTTGGGCACGGGACATCGGGCGCTTATTTTTGGGCGCGGCTGTGCCCGTAACCTTTTTTTGGCACACGGAGGCGCTCGCAAAGTCTCACCCCATTCCGAGTCGAGGCGGACACTTGGCCAGCCCCACCCCACAAGGCTATAGCCCACCCGTTTTGTGGCCTTATTTCTCTGGGGCAGAACTTGGTGCCGTTTTTGGGCATTTTTGCGGCGGACGAACTTGGGGCGGGACCTTCAGGCGATTATTTTTGGGAGCGGCTGTGCCGCGACCTATTTTGGCACCACGGAGGCTCGCAAGGCTCGCCCCATTACGAGTCTGGCGGACGAACTTGGCCAGCCCCTCCCCCAAGGCTATAAGCCCATTTTTGGGCATTTTGCGGTGGATGAACTTGGGGCGGGAACTTGGTGCTTATTTTTGGGCGCGGCACTGCCCAGCGGCCTATTTTTGGCACCACGTGGGGCGCTCGCAAAGTCTCGCCCCATTCCGAGTCCACCGGGAACAGCCCGCCCACTCCCCCAAGGCTATAGCCCACCCATTTTGTGGCCTTTTTCCGCTGGGCCGAACTTGGCACCCGTTTTTGGGCATTTTGCGGCGGACGAACTAGGGGACGGGACCTTTGGCGCTTATTTTTGGGCGCGGCAGTGCCCGCTGACCTATTATTGGCACACGGAGGCGCTCGCAAAGTCTCGCCCCATTCCGAGTCCACCGGACCGAACTTGGCCAGCCCCTCCCTCCAAGGCTATAGCCCACCCGTTTTAGTTCCTTTTTCCGCTGGGCGAACTTGGCACCCGTTTTTGGCATTTTGCGGCGGACGAACTTGGGGCGGGACCTTTGGGTGCTTACTTTTGGGCGCGCTGTGCCGCGGCCTATTTTTGGCACACGGAGGCGCTGCAAAGTCTCGCCCCATTCCGAGTCCACCGGACGAACTTGGCCAGCCCCTCCCTCCAAGGCTATAGCCCACCCGTTTTTGTGGCCTTTTTCCGCTGGGCCGAACTTGGCACCGTTTTTGGCATTTTGCGGCGGACGAACTTGGGGCGGGACCTTGGGTGTTTACTTTTGGCGCGGCTGTGCCCGCAGCCTCTTTGGCACACGGAGGCGCTCGCAAAGTCTCGCCCCATTCCGAGTCCACCGGACCGAACAGCCACACCTCCCTCCAAGGCTATAGCCCACCCGTTTTTGTGGCCTTTTTCCGCTGGGCGAACTTGGCACCCGTTTTTGGCATTTTGCGGCGGACGAACTTGGGGGCGGGACCTTGGGTGCTTATTTTTGGGCGCGGCTGTGCCTGCGGCCTATTTTTGGCACCACGGAGCGCTAGCAAAGTCTCGCCCCATTCCGAGTCAGCGGACTAACAGCCAGCCCCACCGCCCAGGCTATAGTCCACCCGTTTTTGTGGCCTTTTCGCTGGGCGAACTTGGCGCCCGGCCTTCGGGAGGTTATTTTTGGCGCGGCTGTGCCCGCGTCCTATTTTGCCCACAGCACCACGGAGGCGCTCGCAAAGTCTCGCCCCATTCCGAGTCCGGCGGACGAACTTGGCCAGCCCCACCCCCCAAGGCAATAGCCCACCCGTTTTTGTGTCCTTTGTCCGCTGGACGAACTTGGTACCAGTTTTTGGGCATCTTTACGGCGGACGAACTTGGGGACGGGACCTTCGGGTACTTATTTTTGGGCGCGGCTTTGCCCGCGGCCTATTTATGGCACACGGAGGGCGCTCGCAAAGTCTCGACCCATTCCGAGTCCGGCGGACTAACTTGGCCAGCCCCACCGCCCAGGCTATAGTCCACCCGTTTTGTGGCCTTTTTCCGCTGGGCCGAACTTGGCGCCCGGCCTTCGGGAGGTTATTTTGGGCGCGGCTGTGCCGCGTCCTATTTTGGCACCGCAGACACGCTGCAAAGTCTCGCCCCATTCCGCGTCCGGCGGACGAACTTGGCCAGCCCCACCCCCCAAGGCTATAGCCCACCCGTTGTTGTGGCCTTTTTCCGCTGGACGAACTTGGTACCCGTTTTTGGGCATTTTTGCGGCGGACGAACTTGGGGACGGGACCTTCAGGTGCTTATTTTTGGGTGCGGCTGTGCCCGCTGCCTATGTTTGGCACACGGAGGGCGCTCGTAAAGTCTCGCCCCATTCCGAGTCCGGCGGACTAGCAGCCAGCCCACCGCCCACGTCTATAGTCCACCCGTTTTTGTGGCCTTTTTCCGCTGGACGAACTTGGCGCCCCGGCCTTCGGGAGGTTATTTTTGGGCGCGGCTGTGCCCGCGTCCTATTTTTGGCACACGGAGGACGCTCGCAAAGTCTCGCCCCATTCCGAGTCCGGCGGACGAACTTGGCCAGCCCCACCCCCCAAGGCTATACCCCACCCGGTTTTTTGGCCGTTTTCCGCTGGGCGAACATGGTACCCGTTTTTGGGCATTTTTGCGGCGGACGAACTTGGGGACGGGACCTTTGGACGCTTATTTTTGGGGGTGGCTGTGCCCGCGGCCTATTTTTGGCACACGGGGGGCGCTCACAAAGTCTCGCCCCATTCCAAGTCCACCGGACAAACTTGGCCAGCCCCTCCCCCCAAGGCTATAGCCCACCCATTTTTTGGGGATTTTTGCGGCGGAAGACCTTGGGGCCAGGACCTTCAAGGTGCTTATTTTGGGTGAAACTGTACCCACGGCCTATTTTTGGCACACCAGGGCGCTCGCAAAGTCTCACCCCATTCGAGTCCAGGCGGAGGAACTTGGCCAGCCCCTTCCCCCAATGCTATAGCCCACCCGTTTTTTGGACATTTTTGCGGCGGACGAACTTGGGACGGGACCTTCGGGTGCTTATTTTTGGGTGCAACTGTACCCACGGCCAATTTTTGACACACCGAGGGCGCTCGCAAAGTCTCGCCCCATTCCGAGTCCGGCGGACGAATTTGGCCAGCCCCACCCCCCAAGGCTATAGCCCACCCGTTTTTGTGGCCTTTTTCCGCTGGACGAACTTGGCACCCGTTTTTGGGCATTTTTGCGGCGGACGAACTTGGGGATGGGACCTTCGGGCACTTATTTTTGGGGCGGCTGTGCCCGCGGCCTATTTTTGGCACACGGAGCGCTCACAAAGTCTCGCCCCATTCGAGTCCGAGGCGGACGAACTTGGCCAGCCCCTCCCCAAGGCTATAGCCCACCGTTTTTGGGCATTTTGCGGCGGACGAACTTGGGGCCAGGACCTTCGGGTGCTTATTTTGGGTGAAACTGTACCCCGGCCTATTTTTGGCACACCGGGCGCTCGCAAAGTCTCACCCCATTCTGAGTCCGGCGGAGGAACTTGGCCAGCCCCTTCCCCCAAGGCTATAGCCCACCCGTTTTTTGGACATTTTTGCGGCGGACGAACTTGGGACGGGACCTTCCGGCGCTTATTTTTGGGGGCAGCTGTACCCACGGGCTATTTTGGCACAGGGCGCTAGCAAAGTCTCGCCCCATTCCGAGTCCGGCGGACAGAACTTGGCCAGCCCCTCCCCCAAGGCTATACCCACCCATTTTTGGGCATTTTGCGAGCGGACCGAACTTGGGGCGGGACCTTCGGGCGCTTATTTTTGGAGTGCAGCTGTACCCACGGCCTATTTTGGCACACCGAGGCGCTAGCAAAGTCTCGCCCCATTCCGAGTCCGAGCGGACGAACTTGGCCAGCCCCTCCCCCCAAGGCTATAGCCCACCCATTTTTTGGGCATTTTTGCGGCGGACAAACTTGGGACGGGACCTTCGGGCGCTTATTTTTGGGTGCAGCTTTACCCACGGCCTATTTTTGGCACACCGAGGGTGCTAGCAAAGTCTCGCCCCATTCCGAGTCCGGCGGACGAACTGGGCCGGCCCCTCCCCCCAAGGCTATAGCCCACCCGTTTTTTGGGCATTTTTGCGGCGGACGAACTTGGGACGGGACCTTCGGGCACTTATTTTTGGGTGCAGCTGTACCCACGGTCTATTTTTGGCACACCGAGGGCGCTAGCAAAGTCTCGCCCCATTCCGAGTCCGGCGGAGGAACTTAGCCAGCCCCTCCCGCCAAGGCTGTAGCCCACCCGTTTTTTGGGCATTTTTGCGGCGGACGAACTTGGGGACGGGACCTTCGGGCTTTTATTTTTTGGAGCGGCTGTGCCCGCGGCCTTGGTACGGAGGGCGCTCGCAAAGGCTCGCCCCATTCCGCGTCCGGCGGAGGAACTTAGCCAGCCCCTCCCGCCAAGGCTGTAGCCCACCCGTTTTTTGGGCATTTTTGCGGCGGACGAACTTGGGGACGGGACCTTCGGGGGCTTATTTTTAGGCGTGGCTGTCCCAGCAGCCTATTTTTGGCACACGGAGGGCGCTCGCAAATTCTCGCCCCATTCCGAGTCCGGCGGACGAAGTTGGCCAGCCCTCCCCCAAGGCTATAGCCCACCGTTTTGGGCATTTTGCGGCGGACCAACTTGGGGCCGGGACCTTCAGGTGCTTATTTTTGGGCACGGCTGTGCCCGCGGCCTACGGCACCACGGAGGTCGCTCGCAAAGTCCCGCCCCATTCTGAGTCCGGCGGACGAAGTTGGCCAGCCCCTCCCCCGAAGGCTATAGCCCACCCGTTTTTTGGGCATTTTTGCGGCGGACGAACTTGGGGATGGGGCTTCGGGGGCTTATTTTTGGGGGCAGCTGTGCACGCTGCCTATTTTTGGCACACGGAGGGCATTCGCAAATTCTCGCCCCATTCCGAGTCCGGCGGACGAAGTTGGCCCTCCCCTCCCCCCCAGGCGATAGCCCACCCGTTTTTGGGGCATTTTGCGGCGGATCAACTTGGGGGCCAGGACCTTCAGGGGCTTATTTTGGGCACGGCTGTGCCGCGGCCTGGCACACGGAGGCGCTCGCAAAGTCCGCCCCATTCTGAGTCCGGCGGGACGAAGTTGGTCTCCCGAAGGCTATAGCCCACCCGTTTTTGGGCATTTTGCGGCGGACGAACTTGGTGAGGGGACCTAATGGGGCCTATTTTTGGGGGCGGCTGTGCACGCTGCCTATTTTTGGCACACGGAGGGCGTTCGCAAATTCTCGCCCCATTCCGAGTCCGGCGGACGAAGTTGGCCATCCCCTCCCCCCAAGGCTATAGCCCACCCGTTTTTTGGGCATTTTTGCGGCGGACGAACTTGAGGATGGGACCTTTGGGGGCTTATTTTTGGGTACGGCTGTGCCCGCGGCCTATTTTTGGCACACAGAGAGCGCTCGCAAAGTCTCGCCCCATTCCGAGTCCGGCGGACGAAGTTGACAGGCCCCTCCCCCCAAGGCTATAGCCCACCCGTTTTTTGGGCATTTTTGCGGCGGATGAACTTGGGGACGGGACCTTCGGGGGCTTATTTTTGGGCGCGGCTGTGCCTGCGGCCTATTTTTGACACACGGAGGGCACTCACAATGTCTCGCCCTATTCCGAGGCCGGCGGACGAAGTTGGCCAGCCCCTCCCCCCAAGGCTATAGCCCACCCGTTTTTTGGGCATTTTTGCGGCGGACGAACTTGGGGACGGGACCTTCGGGGGCTTATTTTTGGGCGCGGCTGTGCGTGCGGCCTATTTTTGGCACACGGAGAGCGCTTGCAAAGTCTCGGCCCATTCCGAGTCCGGCGGACGAAGTTGACAGGCCCCTCCCCCCAAGGCTATAGCCCACCCGTTTTTTGGGCATTTTTGCGGCGGACGAACTTGGGGACGGGACCTTCGGGGGCTTATTTTTGGGCGCGGCTGTACCCACGGCCTATTTTTGGCACACAGAGAATGCTCGCAAAGTCTCGCCCCATTCCGAGAGTGGCGGACGAAGTTGACAGGCCCCTCCCCCCAAGGCTATAGCCCACCCGTTTTTTGGGCATTTTTGCGGCGGACGAACTTGGGGACGGGACCTTCGGGGGCTTATTTTTGGGTGAGGCTGTGACTGCGGCCTATTTTTGGCACACGGAGAGCGCTCGCAAAGTTTCGCCCCATTCCGAGTCCAGCGGATGAAGTTGACAGGCCCCTCCCCCCAAGGCTATAGCCCACCCGTTTTTTGGGCATTTTTGCGGCGGACCAACTTGGGGACGGGACCTTCCGGGGCTTATTTTTGGACGCGGCTGTGCCCGCAGCCTATTTTTGGCACACGGAGGGCGCTCGCAAAGTCTCGCCCCATTCTGAGTCCGGCGGACGAAGTTGGCCAACCCCTCCCGAAGGCTATAGCCCACCCGTTTTGGGCATTTTGCGGCGGACCGAACTTGGGGCCGGGACCTTCGGGGGCTTATTTTTGGGCGCGGTTGTGCCCCGGCCTATTTTGGCAGACGGAGGCGCTGCAAAGTCTCGTCCCATTCCGAGTCCGGCGGACGAGAGTTGGCCAGCCCCTCCCCAAGGCTATAGCCCACCCGTTTTTGGGCATTTTGCGGCGGACGAGCTTGGGGGGGACCTTGGGGCTTATTTTTGGGAGCGCTGTGCCCGTAGCCTATTTTGGCACACGGAGGCGGTCGCAAAGTCTCGCCCCATTCCGAGTCCGAGGCGGACGAAGTTGGCCAACCCTCCCCCAAGTCTATAGCCCACCCGTTTTTTGGGCATTTTTGCGGCGGACGAAGTTGGGGACGGGACCTTCGGGGTCTTATATTTTGGGCACAGCTTTGCACGCGGCCTATTTTTGGCACACGGAGGGCACTCGTAAAGTCTCGCCCCATTCCGAGTCCGGCGGACGAAGTTGGCCGGCCCCTCCC
Organism: Citrus mangshanensis; assembly: GCA_030449895.1. Lineage (NCBI taxonomy): Eukaryota > Viridiplantae > Streptophyta > Magnoliopsida > Sapindales > Rutaceae > Citrus > Citrus mangshanensis. Next base: position 26,944 of record JASUUJ010000023.1, on the reverse strand, counting down.
CCCAAGGCTATAGCCCACCCGTTTTTTGGGCATTTTTGCGGCGGACGAACTTGGGGACGGGACCTTCGGGGGCTTATTTTTGGGTGCGGCTGTGCCCGCGGCCTATTTTTGGCAGACGGAGAGCGCTCGCAAAGTCTCGTCCCATTCCGAGTCCGGCGGACGAAGTTGGCCAGCCCCTCCCCCCAAGGCTATAGCCCACCCGTTTTTTGGGCATTTTTGCGGTGGATGAACTTGGGGACGGGACCTTCGGGGGCTTATTTTTGGGTGTGACTGTGCCCGCGGCCTATTTTTTGCACACGGAGAGCGCTCGCAAAGTCTCGCCCCATTCCGAGAGTGGCGGACGAAGTTGGCAGTCCCCTCCCCCCAAGACTATAGCCCACCCGTTTTTTGGGCATTTTTGCGGCGGACGAACTTGGGGACGGGACCTTCGGGGGCTTATTTTCTGGTGTGGCTGTGCCCGCGGCCTATTTTGGCACACAGAGAGGCGCTGTAAGTCTCGCCCCATTCTGAGAGTGGCGGACAGAAGTTGACAGGCCCCTCTCCCCAGGCTATAGCCGACCCGTTTTTAGGCATTTTGTGGCGGACGAACTTGGGGGCGGGACCTTCGGGGGCGTATTTTTGGGTTTGGCTGTGCCCGCAGCCTTTGGCCCCAGCACACGGAGGCGCTGCGCAAAGTCTCGCCCCATTCCGGAGTCCGGCGGACGAAGTTGACAGGGCCCTCCCAAGGCTATAGCCCACCGTTTTTGGGCATTTTGCGGCGGACGAACTTGGGGACAGGACCTTCGGGGGCTTATTTTGGGTGCGGCTGTGCCAGCGGCCTATTTTAGCACACAGAGACGCTCGCAAAGTCTCGCCCCATTCCAGGAGTGGCGGACAGAAGTTGACAGGCCCCTCCCCCAAGGCTATAGCCCACCCGTTTTTGGGCATTTTGCGGCGGACGAACTTGGGGATGGGACCTTGGGGGCTTATTTTTGGGTGCGGCTGTGCACGCGGCCTATTAGCACACGGAGCGGTCGCAAGTTTCGCCCCATTCCGAGTCCGGCGGATGAAGTTGACAGGCCCCTCCCCAAGGCTATAGCCCACCCGTTTTTGGGCATTTTGCGGCGGACGAACTTGGGGACGGGACCTTCGGGGGCTTATTTTTGGCGCGGCTGTGCCCGCGGCCTGGCACACGGAGGCGCTCACAATGCCTCGCCCTATTCCGAGGCCGAGGCGGACGAAGTAGGCCAGCCCCTCCCGCCAAGGCTATAGCCCACCCGTTTTGGGCATTTTGCGGCGGACGAACTTGGGGCGGGACCTTGGGGCTTATTTTTGGGCGCGGTTGTGCCCCGGCCTATTTTGGCAGACGGAGCGCTCGCAAAGTCTCCTCCCATTCCGAGTCCGGCGGACAGTTGGCCCCTCCCCAAGGCTATAGCCCACCCGTTTTTGGGCATTTTTGCGGCGGGACGAGCTTGGGGGCGGGACCTTCGGGGGCTTATTTTTGGGCGCAGCTGTGCCCGCGGCCTATTTTGGCACACTGAGGGCGGTGCAATATCTCGCCCCATTCCGAGGTTAGGCGGACGAAGTTGGCCAGCCCCTCCCAAGGCTATAGCCCACCCGTTTTGGGCATTTTGCGGCGGACGAAGTTGGGGGCCAAGGACCTTCGGGGGCTTATTTTTGGGGCGCTGCTTTTCCCACAGCCTATTTTTGGCACACGGAGGCGCTCGTAAAAGTCTCGCCCCATTCGAGTCCGGCCCGGACGAGTTGGCCAGCCTCTCCCCGCAAGGCTATAGCCCACCCGTTTTTTGGGCATTTTTGCGGTGGACGATCTTGGGGACGGGACCTTCGGGGGCTTATTTTTTGGGTGCAGGTTTGCCCACGCCCTATTTTTGGCACACAGAGAGTGCTCGCAAAGTCTTGCCCCATTCTGAGAGTCGCGGACGAAGTTGACAGGCCCCTCCCCCCAAGGCTATAGCCCACCCGTTTTTTGGGCATTTTTGCGGCGGATGAACTTGGGGACGGGACCTTCGGGGGCTTATTTTTGGGTGCGGCTGTGCCCGCGGCCTATTTTTGGCACACGGAGAGTGCTCGCAAAGTTTCGCCCCATTCCGAGTCCGGCGGACGAAGTTGACAGGCCCCTCCCCCCAAGGCTATAGCCCACCCGTTTTTTGGGCATTTTGCGGCGGACAGACTTGGGGCAGGACCTTCGGGGGCTTATTTTTGGGCGCGGCTGTGCCCGCGGCCTATTTTTGGCACACGGAGAGCGCTCACTATGTCTCGCCCTATTCCGAGGCCAGCGGACTAAGTAGGCCAGCCCCTCCCCCCAAGGCTATAGCCCACCCGTTTTTTGGGCATTTTTGCGGCGTCTGAACTTGGGGCGGGACCTTCGGGGCTTATTTTTGGGCGCGGTTGTGTCCGCAGCCTATTTTGGCAGACGGAGGCGCTCGCAAAGGCTCTCGTCCCATTCACGAGTCCGAGGCGGACGAGGTTGGCCAACCCTCCCCCAAGGCTAAAGCCCCACCCGTTTTTAGGCATTTTGCGGCGGTTGAGCTTTGGGGCCAGGGAACTTCGGGGCTTATTTTTGGGTGACTGTGCCCGCAGCCTGGCCCCCAGCACACGGAGGCGGTCGCAAAGTCTCGCCCCATTCCGAGTCCGGCGGACGAAGTTGGCCAGCCTCTCCCCCAAGGCTATAGCCCACCGTTTTCGGCATTTTGCGGCGGACGAACTTGGGGGCGCCCAGGACCTTGGGCGCTTATTTTTGGGCACGGCTGTGTCACGCGGCCTGGCACCACGGAGGGTGCTCGCAAAGTCCGCCCCATTCTGAGTCCGAGCGGACGAAGTTGGCCAGCCCCTCCCAAGGCTATAGCCCACCCGTTTTTGGGCATTTTGCGGCGGACGAACTTGGGGCCAGGGACCTTCGGGGCTTATTTTTGGTGCGGCTGTGGCGCGGCCTAACCACAGCACATGGAGGCGCTGCAAAAGTCTCACCCCATTCCGAGTCCGGCGGACAGAAGTTGGCCAGCCCCTTCCCCCAGGCTATAGCCCACCGTTTTTGGGCATTTTGCGGTGGACGATCTTGGGGCCGCGGGACCGTCGGGGGCTTATTTTTGGGTGCAGGTTTGCCCGCGGCCTAATTTGGCACACAGAGAGCGCTCGCAAAGTCTTGCCCCATTCTGAGAGTGGCGGACGAAGTTGAAAGGCCCCTCCCCCCAAGGCTATAGCCCACCCGTTTTTAGGCATTTTACACGGCGGACCAGGAAGGGGACGGGACCTTCGGGGGCTTATTTTTGGGCGCGGCTGTGCCCGCGGCCTATTTTTGCCCCACGCCACGGAGAGCGCTCACTATGTCTCGCCCTATTCCGAGGCCGAGGCCAGAAGTAGGCCAGCCCCCTCCCCGAAGGCTATAGCCCACCCGTTTTTGGGCATTTTTGCGCGTCTCGAACTTGGGGACGGGACCTTCGGGGGCTTATTTTTGGCGCGGTTGTGTCTGCAGCCTATTTTTGGCAGACGGAGGCGCTAAATTTGCGCCCCATTCCGAGCCGGGCGGACCGAGTTGGCCAGCCCCTCCCCCAAGGCTATAGCCCACCCGTTTTTGGGCATTTTGCGGCGGACGAACTTGGGGGCCGGGACCTTCAGGCTTATTTTGCCGCAGCTGTGCCCGCGGCCTATTTTTTTGGCAGGAGGCGCTCGCCAAGTCGCGCCCCATTCCGAGTCCAGCGGACTAAGTTGGCCAGCCCCTCCCCCCCAGGCTATAGCCCGTTTTGGGCATTTTGCGGCGGACGAACTTGGGGACGGGGCCTTCGGATGCTTATTTTGGATGGCTGAGCCCGTGGCCTATTTTTTGGCACACGGAGGCGCTCGAGGGAAGTCTCGCCCCATTCCGAGTCCGAGGCGGACGAGTTGGCCAGCCCCTCCCGAAGGCTATAGCCCACCCATTTTTGGGCATTTTTGCGAGCGGGACGAACTTGGGGACGGGACCTTGGAGCACTTATTTTTGGGGGCTGCGCCCGCAGACTAATTTTGGCACACGGAGGTGCTCGCAAATCTCGGCCCATTCCGATTCCGGCGGGACCAAGTTGTCCAGCCCCTCCCCCAAGGCTATAGCCCACCCCGTTTTCGGCATTTTGTGGCGGACGAACTTGGGGGGACCTTGGTAGCTTATTTTGGCTGCGGCTGTGCCCGTGGCCTATTTTTGGCATACGAAGGGCACTCGCAAAGTCTCACCCCATTCTGAGTCCGGCGGACGAAGTCGGCCAGCCCCTCCCCCCAAGGCTATAGCCCACCCGTTTTTTGGGCATTTTGCGGCGGACGAACTTGGGGGCGGGACCTTGGTTATTACTTTTAGGTGCAGCTGTGGCCGCGGCCTATTTTGGCACATGGAGCGATGGTTAAGTCTCGCCCCATTCCGAGTCCGGCGGACGTAGTGGGCCAGCCCACTCCCTCCCAGGCTATCGCCCACCGTTTTTGGCCATTTTACGGCGGACGAACTTGGGGATGGGACGTTCGGGGCTTATTTTTGGGCGCGGCTGTGCCGCGGCCTGGCACACACGGAGGCGCTCGCAAAGTCTCGCCCCATTCCGAGTCCGGACGAAGTTGGCCAGCCCCTCCCCCAAAGGCTATCGCCCACGCCCATTTTTGGGCATTTTACGGCGGACGAACTTGGGGACGGGACCTTCGGGGAGCTTATTTTTGGGCGCAGCTGTTCCCGCGGCCTATTTTGGCCACGGAGGCGCTCGCAACGTCTCGCCCCATTCCGAGTCCAGGCGGACGAGTTGACCAGTCCCTCCCCAAGGCTATACCCCCCGTTTTTGTTTATTTTTGCGCCGGGACGAACTTGGGGACTGGAACTTGGGGCTTATTTTTGGAGTGCGGCTGTGGCGTGGCCTATTTTGGCACACGGAGGGCACTAATTTGTGCCCCATTCCGAGGCCGAGCGGACGAAGCTGGCCAGCCCCTCCCAAGGCTATAGCCCACCCGTTTTTAGGCATTTTTGCGGCGAGCGGACGAACTTGGGGCGGGACCTTCGGGAGCTTATTTTGGGCGCGGCTGTGTCGCGGCCTATTTTTGGCAGGCGGAGGGCACTCGCAAAGTCTCGCCCCATTCCGAGTCCGAGCGGACGAAGTTGGCCAGCCCTCTCCCCAGGCTATAGCCCGCGTTTTCGGCATTTTGCGGCGGACGAACAGGGGCGGGACCTTCGAGGGCTTATTTTTGGGCACGGCTGTGTCCGCGGCCTATTTGGCACACGGAGGTGCTGCAAAGTCCGCCCCATTCTGAGTCCGGCGTCCGAAGTTGGCCAGCCCCTCCACCCAAGGCTATAGCCCACCCGTTTTTTGGGCATTTTTGCGGCGGACGAACTTGGGGACGGGACACTCGGGGGCTTATTTTTGGGCGCGGCTGTTCCTGCGGCCTATTTTTGGCTCATGGAGGGCGCTCGCAAAGTCTCGCCCCATACCGAGTCCGGCGTACGAGTTGGCCAAGCCCCTCCCCAGGCTGTGCCCACCCGTTTTGTGGGCATTTTTTGAGCGGACCCGAACTTTGGGACGGGACCTTCGGGGCTTATTTTTGGGCACGGCTGTGCCCGCGGCCTTTTTGGCACACGGAGGCGCTCGTAAAGTCTCGCCCCATTCCGAGTCCGAGGCGGACGAGTTGGCGGCCTCTCCCCCAGGCTATAGCCACCCCATTTTGGGCATTTTTGCGTAGACGAACTTGCGGGAGACCTTCGGTGGCTTATTTTTGGGGGCGGCTGTGCGGTGGCTATTTTTGGCACACGGAGGGTGCTCGCAAGAGTCCGCCCCATTCTGAGTCCGGCCGAAGTTGGCCAGCCCCTCCCCAAGGCTATAGCCCACCCGTTTTTGGGCATTTTGCGGCGGACGAACTTGGGGCCAGGACCTTCGGGGCTTATTTTTGGCCGCAGCTGTGCCCGCCCGGCCTATTTTTGGCAGACGGAGGCGCTCGCAAAGTCGCGCCCCATTCCGAGTCAGCGGACGAAGTTGGCCAGCCCTCCCCCAGGCTATAGCCCGCCGTTTTGGGCATTTTGCGGACGAACTTGGGGATGGGACCTTCGGGGGCTTATTTTTGGGCACGGCTGTGTCCGCGGCCTATTTTTGGCACACGGAGGGTGCTCGCAAAGTCCCGCCCCATTCTGAGTCCGGCGGCCGAAGTTGGCCAGCCCCTCCACCCAAGGCTATAGCCCACCCGTTTTTTGGGCATTTTTGCGGCGGACGAACTTGGGGACGGGACGTTCGGGGGCTTATTTTTGGGCGCGGCTGTTCCTGCGGCCTATTTTTGGCACATGGAGGGCGCTCGCAAAGTCTCGCCCCATTCCGAGTCCGGCGGACGAAGTTGGCCAGCCCCTCCCCCCAAGGCTATTGCCCACCCGTTTTGTGGGCATTTTTGTGGCGGACGAACTTGGGGACGGGACCTTCGGGGGCTTATTTTTGGGCACGGCTGTGCCCGCGGCCTTTTTTTGGCACACGGAGGCCGCTCGTAAAGTCTCGCCCCATTCCGAGTCCGGCGGACGAAGTTGGCCAGCCTCTCCCCCCAAGGCTATAGCCCACCCATTTTTTGGGCATTTTTGCGGCGGACGAACTTGCGGACGAGACCTTCGGTGGCTTATTTTTGGGAGCGGCTGTGCCCGTGGCCTATTTTTGGCACACGGAGGGTGCTCGCAAAGTCCCGCCCCATTCTGAGTCCGGCGGCCGAAGTTGGCCAGCCCCTCCCCCCAAGGCTATAGCCCACCCGTTTTTTGGGCATTTTTGCGGACCGAACTTGGGAGGCCGGGACCTTGAGGGCTTATTTTTGGCGCAGCTGTGCCGCGGCCTATTTTCAGCAGACGGAGGCGCTCGCAAAGTCGCGCCCCATTCCGAGTCCGGGGACCGAAGTTGGCCAGCCCCTCCCCAGGCTATAGCCCACCGTTTTGGGCATTTTTTGCGGCGGACGAACTTGGGGATGGGACCTTGGGCGCTTATTTTTGGGCGCGGCTGTGCCGCCCGCAGCCTATTTCACGGAGGCGCACGCAAAGTCTCGCCCCATTCCGAGTCCGAGCGGACAAAGTTGGCCAGCCCCTCCCGAAGGCTATAGCCCACCCGTTTTTGGGCATTTTGCGGCGGACGAACTTGAGGCCAGGACCTTCGGGCACTTATTTTTGGGCGCGGCTGTGCCCAGCTGACCTGGCCCACAGCACACGGGCGCTCGCAAAGTCTCGCCCCATTCCGATTCCGGCGGACGAAGTTGTCCAGCCCCTCCCCCCAAGGCTATTGCCCACCCGTTTTTTGGGCATTTTTGCGGCGGACGAACTTGGGGACGGGACCTTCGGGCGCTTATTTTTGGCCGCGGCTGTGCCCGTGGCCTATTTTTGGCATACGAAGGGCACTCGCAAAGTCTCGCACCATTCTGAGTCCGGCGGACGAAGTCGGCCAGCCCCTCCCCCCAAGGTTATAGCCCACCCGTTTTTTGGGCATTTTTGCGGCGGACGAACTTGGGGACGGGACCTTCGGGTTATTACTTTTGGGTGCAGCTGTGGCCGCGGCCTATTTTTGGCACACGGAGGGCGCTGGTTAAGTCTCGCCCCATTCCGAGTCCGGCGGACGTAGTGGGCCAGCCCCTCCCTCCAAGGCTATCGCCCACCCGTTTTTTGGCCATTTTTACGGCGGACGAACTTGGGGACGGGACCTTCGGGCGCTTATTTTTGGCCGCGGCTGTGCCCGTGGCCTATTTTTGGCATACGAAGGGCACTCGCAAAGTCTCGCCCCATTCTGAGTCCGGCGGACGAAGTCGGCCAGCCCCTCCCCCCAAGGCTATAGCCCACCCGTTTTTTGGGCATTTTTGCGGCGGACGAACTTGGGGACGGGACCTTCGGGTTATTACTTTTGGGTGCAGCTGTGGCCGCGGCCTATTTTTGGCACACGGAGGGCGCTGGTTAAGTCTCGCCCCATTCCGAGTCCGGCGGACGTAGTGGGCCAGCCCCTCCCTCCAAGGCTATCGCCCACCCGTTTTTTGGCCATTTTTACGGCGGACGAACTTGGGGACGGGACGTTCGGGGGCTTATTTTTGGGCGCGGCTGTGGCCGCGGCCTATTCCCAGCACACTGGAGGCGCTAAAGTCTCGCCCCATTCCGAGTCCGGCGGACGAAGTTGGCCAGCCTCCCCCAAGGCTATAAGCCCACCCATTTTTGGGCATTTTTGCGGCGGACGAACTTGGGGCGGGACCTTCGGGAGAAAAACTTATTTTTGGGCGCGGCTGTTCCCGCGGCCTATTTTTGGCACAGGAGGCGCTCGCGGCGTCTCGCCCCATTCCGAGTCCGAGGCGGACGAAGTTGGCCAGCCCTCCCCCAAGGCTATAGCCCACCCGTTTTTGTTTATTTTTGCGGGCCGAACTTGGGGCCAGGACCTTCGGGGGCTTATTTTGGGCACGGCTGTGTCCGCGGCCTACAGCACACGGAGGTGCTCGCAGAATCCGCCCCATTCTGAGTCCGGCGGCCGAAGTTGGCCAGCCCCTCCCCCCAAGGCTATAGCCCACCCGTTTTTTGGGCATTTTTGCGGCGGACGAACTTGGGGACAGGACGTTCGGGGGCTTATTTTTGGGCGCAGCTGTTCCTGCGGCCTATTTTTGGCACATGGAGGGCGCTCGCAAAGTCTCGCCCCATTCCGAGTCCGGCGGACGAAGTTGTCAACCCCTCCCCAAGGCTTGCCCACCCGTTTTCGGCATTTTGCGGCGGACGAACTTGGGACGGGACCTTCGAGGCGCTTATTTTTGGCCGCGGCTGTGCCCGTGGCCTATTTGGCATGAGGGCACTCGCAAAGTCTCGCCCCATTACGAGTCCGGCGGCCGAGTCGGCCAGCCCCTCCCCCAAGGTTATAGCCCACCCGTTTTTGGGCATTTTGCAGAGACGAACTTGGGGGGGACCTTCGGGTTATTACTTTTGGGTGCAGCTGTGGCCGTGGCCTATTTTTCCCAGCACACGGAGGCGCTGGTTAAGTCTCGCCCCATTCCGAGTCGAGCGGACGTAGTGGGCCAGCCCCTCCCTCCAAGGCTACTCGCCCACCCGTTTTTGGCCATTTTACGGCGGGACCGAACTTGGGGGGCCAGGACCTTCGGGCGCTTATTTTTGGCCGCGGCTGTGCCGTGGCCTATTTTTGGCATCTGAGGGCACTCGCAAAGTCTCGCCCCATTCTGCAAAGTCCAGGCGGACCCGAAGTCGGCCAGCCCACTCCCCCAAGGCTATAGCCCACCCCTTTTTTGGGCATTTTTGCGGCGGACGAACTTGGGGACGGGACCTTCGGGTTATTACTTTTGGGTGCAGCTGTGGCCATGACCTATTTTTGGCACCACGGAGGCGCTGGTTAAGTCTCGCCCCATTCCGGAGGTCCGAGCGGACGTGGTGGGCCAGCCCCTCCCTCAAGGCTATAAGCCCACCCGTTTTTAGCCATTTTACGGCGGACAGAACTTGGGGACGGGGACGTTCGGGCGTATTTTTGGCGCGGCTGTGTAGCCGCGGCCTGGCCCAGCACACGGAGGGCACTCACAAAGTCTCGCCCCATTCCGAGTCCGAGGCGGACGAGTTGGCCAGCCCCTCCCCAAAAGGCTAGCCCACCCATTTTTAGGCATTTTGCGGCGGACGAACTTGGGGACGGGACCTTCGGGGCTTATTTTTTGGGCGCGGCTGTTCCGCGGCCTATTTTTGGCACAGGAGGCGCTGCTGCGTCTCGCCCCATTCCGAGTCCGAGCGGAGCCAGAAGTTGGCCAGCCCCTCCCCCCAAGGCTATAGCCCACCCGTTTTTTGTTCATTTTTGCGGCGGACGAACTTGGGGACGGGACCTTCGGGGGCTTATTTTTGGGCGCGGCTGTGCCCGTGGCCTATTTTTGGCACACGGAGGGCACTCGCAAATTTGCGCCCCATTCCGAGCCCGGCGGACGAAGCTGGCCAGCCCCTCCCCCCAAGGCTATAGCCCACCCGTTTTAGGCATTTTTGCGGCGAGACGAACTTGGGGACAGGACCTTCGGGAGCTTATTTTTGGGCGCGGCTGTGTCCAGCGGCCTATTTTTTTGGCAGACGGAGGGCACTCGCAAAGTCTCGCCCCATTCGAGTCAAGTCCAGCGGACGAAGTTGGCCAGCCTCTCCCCCAAGGCTATAGCCCACCCGTTTTCGGCATTTTCTGCGGGGGAACTTGGGGGCGGGACCTTCGGGGGCTTATTTTAGGCACGGCTGTGTCGCGGCCCTGGCCCAGCACACGGAGGTGCTCGCAGAAGTCCCGCCCCATTCTGAGTCCGGCGGCCGAAGTTGGGCAGCCCCTCCACCCAAGGCTATAGCCCACCCGTTTTTTGGGCATTTTTGCGGCGGACGAACTTGGGGACTGGACGTTCGGGGGCTTATTTTTGGGCGCGGCTATTCCTGCAGCCTATTTTATTTTTGGCACATGGGGGCGCTGCAAAGTCTCACACCCCATTCCGAGTCCGAGCGGACGAAGTTGGCCAGCCCACTCCCCAACGCTTATTGCCGCCCGTTTTGTGGGCATTTTTGTGTGAGACGAACTTGGGGAGGCGGGACCGTCGGGGGCTTATTTTTAGGCACGGCTGTGCCGCATGGCCCCTTGGCACACTGAGGCCGCTCGTAAAGTCTCGCCCCATTCCGAGTCCGAGCGGACGAGGTTGGCCAACCTCTCCCCCAAGGCTATAGCCCACCCATTTTTGGGCATTTTGCGGCGGCGAACTTTGCGGCCCGAGACCTTGAGGGGCTTATTTTTGGGAGGCGGCTGTGCCCGTGGCCTATTTTGGAACGCAGGAGGGCACTCGCAAAGTCTCGCCCCATTCCGAGTCCGAGTGGGACAGGGGTTGGCCAGCCCCTCCCCAGGCTACATAGCCCACCCGTTTTTGGGCATTTTGCGGCGGACGAACTTGGGGATGGGACCTTCGGGCTTATTTTTAGAAGCCGCTTGGCTGTGCCCAGCGACCTAGTTTGGCACACGGAGGCGCTCGCAAAGTCTCGCCCCATTCCGAGTCCGCGGACGAAGTTGGCCAACCCCTCCCCCAGGCTATAGCCCACCGTTTTGGGCATTTTGCGGCGGACGAACTTGGGGGCGGGACCTTCAGGCACTTATTTTTGGGGCGTGGCTGGGCCGTGGCCTATTTTGGCACACGGAGCGCTCGCAAAGTGTCGCCCCATTCCCGATTCCCGGCGGACGAAGTTGTCCAGCCCCTCCCCCAAGGCTACTAGCCCCCCGTTTTTTCGGCATTTTGCGGCGAGACGGGGAGCAGGGGCCGGGACCTTCGGGTGCTTATTTTGGCTTTGGCTGTGCCCGTGGCCTATTTTTGGCATACGGAGGGCACTGCAAAGTCTCGCCCCATTCTGAGTCCGGCGGACGAGAGTCGGCCAACCCACTCCCCCAAGGCCTGGCCCACCCGTTTTTTGGGCATTTTTGCGGCGGACGAACTTGGGGACGCGGCCTTCCGTTGTTTACGGTTGGGTGCTTCTGTGGCCACGGCGTATTTTTGGCACACGGAGGGCAATGGTTAAGTCTCGCCACATTCCGAGTCCGGCGGACGTAGTGGGCCAGCCCCTCCCTCCAAGGCTATCGCCCACCCAGTTTTTGGCCATTTTACGGACGAACTTGAGGGGCCGGGACGTTCGGGGGCTTATTTTTGAGGCGCGGCTGTGCCGCGGCCTATGTGCAGCAGTTACGGATGGCGCTCGCAAAGTCACACCCCATTCCGAGTCCGGGCGGACGAGATTGGCCATCCACTCCCCTAAGGCTATAGCCCACCCGTTTTTAGGCATTTTTGGCGGGCCGAACTTGGGAGGCCCAGGACCTTCGGGGAGCTTATTTTTGGGCGCGGCTGTTCCGCGGCCTATTTTGCCCACGGAGGCGCTGCGCGTCTCGCCCCATTCCCGAGCGGTGAAGTTGGCCAGCCCTCCCCCAAGGCTATAGCCCACCCTTTTTGTTTATTTTTGCGGCGGACCGAACTTGGGGACGGGACCTTCGGGGGCTTATTTTTGGCTGCGACTGTGCCCGTTGGCTATTTTTGGCACACGGAGGGCACTCGCAAATTTGTGCCCCATTCCGAGCCCGGCGGACGAAGCTGGCCAGCCCCTCCCCCCAAGGCTATAGCCCACCCGTTTTTTGGGCATTTTTTCGGCGGACGAACTTGGGGGCGGGACCTTGAGGGGCTTATTTTTGGGGCGCGGCTGTGTCCAGCCTATTACACAGCAGGACGGAGGGCACTGCAAAGTCTCGCCCCATTCCAGTCCGAGCGAGACGAAGTTGGCCAACCTCTCCCCCAAGCCTATAGCCCACCCGTTTTTCGGCATTTTGCGGCGGACGAACTTGAGGGGCAGGGCCGTTCAGGGGGGCTTATTTTTGGGCGCGGCATTGTCCACGGTCTGATTTTGCACAGCACACCGGATGGCGCTCGCAAAAGTCACACCCCATTCCGAGTCCGGCGGACGAAGTTGGCCATCCCTCCCCCTAAGGCTATAGCCCACCGTTTTTAGGCATTTTGCGAGGCGGGGAACTTGGGAGGCGGAACCTTGGGGAGAAAAACTGCATTTTGTGTGCGGCTGTGCCGCGGCGTATTTTGCCATCGGAGTGCGCTCCAAGTCTCGCCCCATTCCGAGTCCGAGCGGACGAGTTGGCCATCCTCCCACCTAAGGCTATAGCCCACCGTTTTTGGCCATTTTTGCGGACGACCTTGGGGGCGGGACCTTTGGGGCTTATTTTGGCGCGGCTGTGCCCGTGGCCTATTTTTGGCCAGCACCACGGAGGGTGCTCGCAAGAGTCTCGCCCCATTCCGAGTCCGGCGGACCGAGTTGGCCAGCCCTCCCCGAGGCTATACCAGCCACCCGTTTTAGGCATTTTTGCGGCGGAGCGAACTTGGGGCCAGGACCTTTGGGGGCTTATTTTTGTACACGGCTATGCCGTGGCTATTTTGGCACAGGGAGGCGCTGTGAAGTCTCACCCCATTCCGAGTCCGAGCGGACAGAAGTTGGCCAGCCCCTCCCCCTGAGGCTATAGCCCCCGTTTTTGCCATTTTGCGGCGGACCCGAACTTGGGGGCCCAGGACGTTCGGGAGCTTATTTTTGGGCGCGCATGTGCCATGGCCCATTCCCGGCACACGGAGGAGCTCGCAAAGTCTGCCCCATTCCGAGTCCGAGGCGGGGCCAGTGGGCAGCCCCTCCCCCAAGCTATAGCCAGTTTTGGAGGCATTTTGCGAGGCGGACGAACTGTGGAGCCAGGACTTTCGAGGCTTATTTTTGGAGTGCGGCTGTCCCACGTGGCTGGCCCACTGGCACACGGAGGCGCCCAAAGAATCTAGCCCATTCAAGTGCCCAGCGAGATGAAGTGGGCCATCCCCCTCCCCCAAGGCTAGCCTACCCGTTTTTGGGCATTTTACGTAGACGAACTTGGGGACAGGACCTTCGGGCTTATTTTTGAGCGCGGCTGTGTCCGTGGTCTATTTTTGCCACACGGATGGCGCTCGCAAAGTCTCGCCCCATTCCAAGTCCAGCGGACGAAGTTGGCCAGCCCCTCCACCCAAGGCTATAGCCCACCCGTTTTTTGGGCATTTTTGCGGCGGACGAACTTGGGGACGGGACCTTCGGGGGCTAATTTTTGGGCGCGGCTGTGACCGCGGCCTATTTTTGGCACACAGAGGGCGCTCGCAAAGTCTCGCCTCATTCCGAGTCTGGCGGACGAAGTGGGCCAGTCCCTCCCGCCAATGCTATAGCCCACCCGTTTTTTGGGCATTTTTGCGGCGGACGAACTCGGGGACGGGACCTTTGGGAGCTTATTTTTGTACACGGCTATGCCCATGGCCTATTTTTGGCACACGGAGGGCGCTCGCAAAGTCTCGCCTCGTTCCGAGTCCGGCGGACGAAGTGGGCCATCCCCTCCCCCCAAGGCTATGGCCCACCCGTTTTTTGGGCATTTTTGCGGCGGACGAATTTGGGGACGGGACATTCGGGGGCTTATTTTTGTGTACGGCTGTGCCTGCGGCCTATTTTTGGCACACGGAGGGCGCTCGCAAAGTCTCGCCCCATTCCGAGTCCGGCGGACGAAGTTGGCCAGCCCCTCCCCCCAAGGCTATACCCCACCCGTTTTTTGGGCATTTTTAGTGCGGCGAGACGAACTTGGAGGACGGTCAGTCCTTCGGGGCTTATTTTTGGGCGTGGCTGTGCCCGAGGCCTATTTTTGGCACACAGGCGCTCGCAAGTCTACGCCCCATTCCGAGTCCAGCGGACGAAGTTAGCCAACCCCTCCCCAAGGCTATAGCCCACCCATTTATTAGGCATTTGCAGCGGGCTTAGGGGCCGGGATTTACACCAGGAGGCTCATTTTTGGGCGCGCATGTGCCCGCGGCCTATTTTTGGCACACGGAGGGCGCTCGTAAAGTCTCGCCCCATTCCGAGTCCGGCGGACGTAGTTGGCCAGCTCCTCCCCCCATGGCTATAGCCCACCCGTTTTTTGGGCATTTTTGCGGCGGACGAACTTGGGAACGGGGCCTTTGGGGGCTTATTTTTGGACACGGCTGTCCCCGCGGCCTAGTTTTGGCACACGGAGGGGGCTCGCAAAGTCTCGCCCCATTCCGAGTTCGGCGGACGAAGTTGGCCAGCCCCTCCCCCCAAGGCTATAGCCCACCCGTTTTTTGGGCATTTTACGAGACTTACGGAGGGGACCTGGGCTATTTTTGGGCGCGGCTGTGCCCGCGGCCTTTCACATACGGAGGCGCTGAAGTCTCACCCCATTCCGAGTCAAGCGGACATTGGGCAGCCAACCCCCTCCCCCAAGGCTATAGCCCAACCGTTTTTGGGCATTTTGCAGCGGACGGGTGGGGGGGACCTTTGGGATCTTATTTTTAGAGCAGCTGTGCCCGCTTCTTTTTCACACCACGGAGGGTGCTCATCGCAAGCAAAGTCTCACCCCCATTCCGAGTCCGAGGCGGACCGTGGTTGGCCAGCCTCCCCCAAGGCTATAGCCACCCATTTTACGCATTTTACGGCCCGGACGAACAGGGGGACCAGGACCTTGGGGCTCATTTTTGGCGCTGTGCCACGGCCTATTTTTTAACACGGAGGGTGCTGCAAGTCTGGCCCCAAGGCTGCTGGCCCACCCGTTTTTGGGCATTTTTAGGCGGCCGAACTTGGGGCGGGACCTTCGGGTCTTATTTTTGCGTGCGCGGCTCTGCTGTGCAGCTATTTTGGTACACGGAGGCGCTCGAGTCTTCACCCCATTCTGAGTCCGAGCGGACCCGAAGTCGGCCAGCCCTCCCCCGGAGGCTATAGCCCACCCGTTTTTAGGCATTTTGCGTAGGAGGAACTTGGGGCCAGGGACCTTTGGGGGCTTATTTTTGGAAGCGCGCTGTGCCACGCGGCCTATTTTGGCACCACTGAAGAACACTCGCAAAGTCTCGCCCCATTTCGAGTCCGGCGGACAGTTGGCCTGCCCCTCCCCCAAGGCTATAGCCACCGTTTTGGGCATTTTGCAGCAGGCTGAACTTGGGGATGGGACCTTCAGGGCTTCTTTTTTTGGGCGCGGCTGTGCCGCAGCCTATTTTCACACACGGAGCGCTCGCAAGTCTCACCCCATTCCGAGTCAGCGGGCGTGGTTGGCCAGCCCTCCCCCAGGCTATGTGTATTTTCACGCATTTTACGGCCCGAACTTAGGGCGGGTCCTTGGGGGGCTCATTTTTTAAGCGGCTGGCTGTGCGGCTATTTTGGCACACGGAAGGTGCTCATAGGGCAAAGTCTGGCCCCATTCCAGAGTCGGATGAACTTGGCCAGCCCCTTCCCAAGGCTATAAGCCCGCCACCCGTTTTTGAGGCATTTTTGCACGGCGAGACCCGAACTTGGGGCGGGACCTTCGGGGGCTTATTTTTGGGCGTGGCTGTGCCCGCGGCCTCCAGCACACGGAGGCGCTCCCAAAGTCTGGCCCCATTCCGAGTCGGCGGACGTAGTTGGCCAGCCTCCCCCAAGGCTATCGCCACCCTTTTTTGCGCATTTTTTGCGGCGGACCGAACTTGAGGGGCCCAGGACCTTCGGGGCTTATTTTGGGCGCGGCTGTGCCCGTGGCCTGTTATTGGCACACGGAGGCGCTCGCAAAGTCTCGCCCCATTCCGAATCCGACGGGACGTAGTTGGCCAGCCCCTCCCCCAAGGCTATAGCCCCCGTTTTGCGCATTTTTACGGGCAGGACGAACTTGGGGGCGGGACCTTCGAGGGCTCATTTTTGGACACACGCCTGTAGCCCAGCCACTTGGCCTATTCTGGCACACGGAGGGTGCTGGCAAATCTGGCCCCATTCCGAGTCCGATGAGCGAGACCGGGAACTTAGCCCCTCCCCAAGGCTATAGCCCACCCGTTATTTGGGCATTTTTTACGTGGACGAACTTGGGGACAGGACCTTGGCTTATTTTTGTGCGCGGCTGTGCCGCGTCCTATTTGCACAGGGCGCTCACAAAGTCTCGCCCCATTCCGGAGTCAGGCTGAGACGTGATTATTATGGCAGCCCCTCCCCAAGGCTACCTAGCCCACCGTTTTGCACACATTTTGCGGCGGACGAATGAACTTGGGGACGGGACCTTCGAGGGGGCTTATTTTTAGATGCGGCTGTGCATGACTATGTTTGGCACACGGAGGCGCTGCAAAGTCTCGCCCCCATTCCGAGTCCGGCGGCCGAGAAGTGGCCAGACCCTCCCCAAGGCTATAGCCCACCCGTTTTTTTGGGCATTTTGCGGGGGCGAACTTGGGCGGGACCTTCGAGAGCTTATTTTTGGGCGACTGTGCCCAGCCTAGCCCTGGCACACGGAGCGCTCGCAAACTCTCGCCCATTCCGAGTGGCGGACAGAAGTTAGCTGGCCCCTCCCCAGGACCTAGCCCACCTGTTTTTGGGCATTTTGCGCGGACGAACAGGTGAGACATGTGGACAGGACCTTCGAGGCTTATTTTTGGAGTGCGGCTATGCCCGTGGCCTATTTTAGCACAGAAAGGCGCTCGCATAAGTGTCGCCCCCCATTCCGAGAGTGGCCGGACAGAAGTTGACAGGCCCCTCCCCAGGCTATAGCCACCAATTTTTGGGCATTTTTGCGGCGGAGCCCGAACTTGGGGCCGGGACCTTCGGGGGCTTATTTTTGGAGTCTTGCGGCTGTGCCCATGCGGCCTGGCCCCCGGCGCATTTTGGCTTTACGGAGGCACTCTATCTCGCCGTATTCGGGGCCGAGGCGGACGAGGTGGGCCAGCCCCTCCCCCAAAAAGGCTATAGCCTACCCGATTTTGGGCATTTTGCAGCCTTGGGCGAACTTGGGGACAGGACCTTGGGGCTTATTTTTGGGCGTGGCTGTGCCCTTGGACCCATTTGGCAGACGGAGCGCTCGCAAAGTCTCGCCCCATTCGAGTCGGCGGACGAACATGGCCAGCCCTCCCCAAGGCTATAGCCCACCCATTTTGGGCATTTTGGCGGAGGAACTTGGGGACCGGACCTTGGGGGGCTTATTTTGGGCGAGGCTGTGCCAGCTTATGGCCTTTTTTGCACACGGACGGTGCTGAAGTCTGGCCCCATTCCGAGTCAAGGCGGATGAACTTGGCCAACCCCTCCCCCAAAGCTATAGCCGCCGTTTTTGGGCATTTTGCGGCGGGCGAACTTGGGGACGGGACCTTCGGTGGCTTATTTTGGGCGCGCCTGTGCTCGGTGACTATTTTACCCGGCACACGGAGCGCTTGCAAGTCTGCGCCCCATTCCGGATCCGACCAGGGACTTTCCCAGCCAGCCCCTCCCCAAGGCTATATCCCACCCACCCGTTTTTGGGCATTTTTTACGGCGGACCCGAACTTGGGGAGGCGGGACCTTCGGGGCTTATTTTGGGCGGATGAGCGCGTCCTATTTTTGGCACACGGAGGCGCTCGCAAAGTCTCGCCCCATTCCCAGTCCGACGGACGAACTTGGCCAGCCTCCCCCAGGCTATATCCCACCCGTTTTTGGGCATTTTTGCGGCGGACGAACTTGGGGCCAGGACCTTCGGGCGCTTATTTGTGGGCGTGGCTGTGCCTGCGGCCTAAGGCACACGGAGGCTCTCGCAAAGTCTCGCCTCATTCCGAGTCCGGCGGATGAACATGGCTAGCCCCTCCCAAGGCTATAGCCACCCGTTTTTGGGCATTACGTTGCGGCGGACGAACTTGGGGGCCGCGGGACCGTCGGGCGTATTCTTGGGCGTGGCTGTGCCCCGGCTTATATTTAACTTTGGCACAGAGCGCTGCAAGTCTCGCCCCATTCCGAGTGGATCAGGCCCAGATTGGACCCTCCCCAAGGCTATAGCCCACACCCGTTTTTGGGCATTTTGCGGACAGACCTCGGAATGACGGGACCTTGGTCGCTTGCTTTTTTGGCGCGGCTGTGCCTCGGCCTATTTTGGCACACGGAGGCGCTCGCATAAATCTGCCCCATTTCCGAGTCGTCCGGCGGAAGGTGTTTGGCCAGCCCCTCCCCAAGGCATAGCCCACCCGTTTTGGGCATTTTGCTGTGAACTTAGTGGGACGGGACCTTCGAGGGCTTCTGTTTGTCGGCGGCTGTGCCGCGTCTCTATTTTTAGCACACGGGGCGCTCACAAAATCGCCCCATTCCGATTCAGTCAGGATCAGTTTGGCCAGTAACCCTCCCCAAAAGGCTCTGTTCGCCATTTTACGCATTTGCAGTGAATGAACAGCTGCGGGCAGGATTCAAGGCTGTATTTTAGATGTGCTTGACGGCTACATTTCTTTTGGCTACATTCCTGGCTTGAGCGCTGTAGATCTCGCCCCATTCCGAGTCCGAGGCGGACGAAGTTGGCCAGACCCTCCCCCAAGGCTATTGCCACCCCGTTTTTGGGCATTTTGCGGGGGCAGACGGACTTGGGAGGTTGCGGGACCTTCGGGGCTTATTTTTGGGCCGCGACTGTGCCCGCCCAGCCTATTCAGAAGGCGCTCGCAAAGCTCTGCGCCCCATTCCGAGAGTGGCGGGATGTTCAGCTATTCCCTCCCCAAGACTATAGCCCACCTGTTTTGGGCATTTCTGTGAGACCAGAACATGAGGGCAGGGACCTTCGGGGTATTTTTGGGTGCGGACCCTTTGGCCCATTTTTAGCAGACGGAGGCGCTGTAAGTCTGCTTCATTCAGTCCAAGGCGAGTGGACGAACATGTTAGCCCTCCCCCAAAGGCTATAGCCCACCCATTTTTGGCATTTTTGAACGGCGGATGAACTTGGGGACCGGACCTTCGGGCGCTTATTTTTGGGCGAGCTGTGCCCGCGGCCTATTTTGGCACACGGGACACTGCTCATAAAGTCTGGCCCCATTCAGGAGTCCGAGGCGGACGAACTTGGTTCAGCCCCTCCCAAGGCTATCGCCCACACCGTTTTGGGCATTTTACGGCTGTGAACTTGGGGCTGGGGACCTTGGTGAAAAACCATTTTTGGGCGCAGCTGTGCTCCAGCCTATTTTGGTACAGGCGCTGCATAAGTCGCGGTCAAAGTCCAGTGGACAGAGGCCAGTTGGTCCTCCCCCAAGGCCATAGCCACCCGTTTTTGGGCATTTTCAGTGCGAGACGAAGCAAGGTGAGGCTCAGGGCTTCGATATTTTTGGGCAGCTGTGCCAGAGGCCAGCACTTCCCAGGAGCCGCTCGCGAAAAGTCTACCCCATTCCCTATCCGAGCGGGACAGTTATACTCCCCACAACTACCTCTCCCGTTTTTGGCATTTTCGGCGGACGAACTTGGTGTGGGACCCAGCCAGGGCTTATTTTTTGGGCGGCTGTGCCGCAGCCTATTTTTGTCACCGGGCGCTCGTAAAGTCTCGGCCCATTCTATGAGCCAGCGGATGAAGTTGGCCAGCCCCTCCCCCAAAGGATAAGCCCACCCATTTTTTTGGGCATTTTTTACGGCGGACGGAACTTGGGAGATGGGACCTTCGAGGGCTTATTTTTGGGCGGCTGCTTCTGCACGGCGGCCTGGCTAACATACGGAGGCGCTCCCAAAGT
Organism: Citrus mangshanensis; assembly: GCA_030449895.1. Lineage (NCBI taxonomy): Eukaryota > Viridiplantae > Streptophyta > Magnoliopsida > Sapindales > Rutaceae > Citrus > Citrus mangshanensis. The sequence continues at coordinate 6,973 of JASUUJ010000023.1, read as the reverse complement.
GTCGCCCCATTCCGAGTCCGAGCGGATGGGTTGGCCAGCCCCTCCCCAAGGCTATAAGCCCACCCGTTTTTGGGCATTTTGGCCGTGAACTTGTTGTGGGAGCTTGGGAGCTTATTTTTGGGCGCGCCTGTGCCCGCGGCCTATTTTGTCACTGGAGGCGCTGCATAAAGTCTCGGCCATTCTGCTAGTCCAGCGGATGAAGTTGGCCAGCCCCTCCCCCAAGCTATAGCCCACCCGTTTTGGGCATTTTGCGGCGGACGGACCCGAACTTGGGGAGGTAGGGACCTTCAGGGAGACTTACCTTTGGCGCGCGCTGGCACCTGCCACCTATATTTGCGCACACGGAGGCGCTCGTAAAAGTCTCGCCCCATTACGAGTCGGCAGGCGAAGTTGGCCAGCCCCTCCCCCAAGGCTACTAGCCACCCGTTTTAGGCATTTTGCGGCGAGGCGAACTTGGGGACGGGAGCTTGGGGCTGTGGTGGCGGCTGCGCAGCCTGGCCCACACGAGCCCGCACGGAGGTGCCATAAAGTCGCATTCCGAGTCCGCCAGGACAGAGTGGAGCCCCCTCCCAAAGCGAGGCTATAGCCCACCCGTTTTGGGACATTTTTTGACGGACGAACTTGGGGAGGCGGGACCTTCGGGGGCTTATTTTTTTGTGGCGCTGTGCCCGTAGCCTATTTTTGGCACCACAGAGGCCACTGCAAAGCACCATTGAGTCCGGCCGGACGAAGTGGCCAGCCCCTCCTCCCAGGCTATAGCCCACGGTTTTGAGGCATTTTACACGGACCGAACTTGGGAGTGGGACAGGCCAGCTTATTTGCCAGAAGGGCGCGGCTGTCATGCCTATTTTAGCACGGAGCGCTAGCAAAGTCTCGCCCATTCAAGTCGTGAGTTGGCCAGCCCCTCCCCCCAGGCTATGGCCACCCATTTTCAGCATTTTGCGAGTAGGAGCCCAGGCAGGGGCCAGGACCTTGGGCTTATTTTTGGGCCAGCTGTGGGCTAACCTTATTTTACAGGCGCTCCAAAAGTGTCCGCCCCATTCCAGTCCGGCGGATGAAGTTGGCCAGCCCTTCCCAAGCTGGCCACGTTTTAGGCATTTTCATGTGAACTTGTTAGCGGGACCTTCGGGGCTTATTTTGGGCGCGCCTGTGCCCGTGGCCCTATTTTGCTCACACGGAGGCGTGCAAAGTCTAGTCTCAGCCGCCGTTTTTGGGCCAGTCCGGCGGGACAGAAGTGGGCACCACGGAGCTCCTGCCCCCCAGCAGAGCCTCCCAAAGGCTCCAACTAGCCCACCGTTTTTGGGCATTTTGCGGCGGACGAACAGGCAGGGAGGACCTTGGGGGCTTATTTTCGCGAGCTGTGCCAGCCTATTTTTGGCACACGGAGGCGCTCGCAAAGTCTCGCCCATTCTGAGTCCCAGGCGGACAGGGAGTTGGCCAGCCCACCTCCCCCAAGGCTACTCTCGCCCACCCGTTTTGGGCATTTTTTGCGGCGGGCGAACTTGGGGACGGGACCTTCGGGGGCTTATTTTTAGACAGGGCGCGGCTGTGCCCATGACCTATTAATGGCTGGCACCGCGGGCGCTACGCAAAGTCTCGCCCATTCCGAGTCCGGCGTGGACAGAAGTTGTTAGCCAGCCCCTCCCAAGCTCTGCTTACCCACCGTTTTTAGGCATTTTGTGGACCCAGACCAGGAGCCGGGGCGGGACCTTCGGGGGCTTATTTTGGGTGTGGCTGTGCCCTTTGCCCAGCCTATTTTCACCACGGAGGCGCTCCCAAGGAGTCTCGCCCCATTCTGGAGTCCCGAGGCGGGATGAAGTTGGCCAGCCCCTCCCCCAAGGCTATAAGCCCACCCGTTTTAGGCATTTTTGCGCCCAGAACTTGTTAGCGGGACCTTGAGGGCTTATTTTTGGTGGCGCCTGTGCCCGTGGCCTATTTTATCCACCCCAGGCGCTGCAAAAGTCAGCCCATTCTGTCCGGCGGATGAAGTTGGCCAGCCCCTCCCCCCTGGCCTGCTAGCCGCCGTTTTTGGCATTTGCGAGGCGGACGAACTTGGGGCCAAGGGACCTTGGGGGCTTATTTTTGGGCGGCTGTGCCACTGCCATCTATGTTTGGCACACCGGAGGCGCTAAGTGAAGTCTCACCCCATTGACGGGTCGGCAGGACGAAGTTGTCTCAGCCTTACTCCCCTGAGGCATGTAAGCCCACCCGTTTTTGGGCATTTTGCGGCGGACGAACTTGGGGCCGGGGCTTCGGGGGCTTATTTTGGGCGCGGCTGTGCCTTGGGCCTATTTTTTGGCCTGGTACACGGAGGTGCTCGCAAAGTCTCGCCGCATTCCGAGTCCGAGGCGGACGAAAGTGAGGCCAGCCCCTCCCCCAAGGCTATAGCCCACCCGTTTTTAGGCATTTTGCGAGGCGGACGGGGGCTGGGGACCGGGATCGGGGGCTTATTTTGGGGCGCGGTGTGCCGCGCTCGCCTTCTTTAGCACACGGAGGCTTACAAAGTCTCGACCCATTCCGTGTCGAGGCGGATGAGTTGGCCCAGCCCCTCCCCCAGGCTCCACCAGCCCACCCGTTTTAGGCATTTTGCGCGGGCCAGGCAGGACTGGCCGGGACCTTGGGGCTTATTTTTGGCGCGGCTGTGCCTTGGCAGCGCGGCTGTACAGCACACGGAGGCGCTTCATGGAGTCTCCCGCGCCCATTCCGCGAGTCGAGGCGGGCCGAAGTTGGCCAGCCCCTCCCCCAAGGCTATAGCCCACCTGTTTTTAGGCATTTTGGGGCGAGGACGAACTTGACCTTGAGGCCATGGCTATGCCTTCGGGAGGGCTTATTTTTTGGGTCAGGCTGTGGCTGTTTAGCCATTTTGGCACGCACGGAGGCGCTGCCATAAGTCTCGCCCCATTCCGAGTCCGAGCCCCAGCTGGGTAGTTATTGGCCAACCCACTCCCGTCGAAAAGGCTCTCAGCCCACCCGTTTTTGGGAATTTTGCGGCGACGGACGAACTTGGGGACGGGACCTTCGGGGGCTTATTTTTGGGTCGCCTGTGCCGCGGCCTGTCCTTTGTCACACGGAGCGCTCGCAAAGTCTCGGCCCATTCTGAGTCCGAGCGGATGAGATGGCCAGCCCCTCCCCGAGGCTATAGCTTACCCGTTTTTGGGCATTTTTTACCGGCGGACCGAACTTGAGGCGGGACCTTCAGGGCTTATTTTTGCAGGCACGCGGCTGTGCCCGCGGCCTATTTTTGGCACACATGGGCTTGCTCGCAAAGTCTCGCCCCATTCCCGGAGTCCAGGGCGGACGAAGTTGGCCAACCCCTCCCCAAGGCTATAGCCCACCCGTTTTTAGGCATTTTGCGGCGGGCCCGAACTTGGGGCGGGACCTTTGGGGGCTTATTTTGGCGGCGTCACTTCTGCCACCGCGGCCTATTTTGTCACACGGAGGCTGCTACGGCAAAGTCTCGGCCCATTAAGGTCCGGCGGATGAAGTTGTTGGCCCCTCCCAAGAGCTATAGCCACACCCGTTTTTGGGCATTTTTGCGGCGGACGAACTTGGGTGGGGACCTTCAGGGCTTATTTTGGGCACGGCTGTGCCGCGGCTATTTGGCCTTTTGGCACGCGCGCTGCAAAGTCGCCCCATTCCGAGTCCGAGGCGAGACCGAAGTTGGCCAGCCCCTCCCCCAAGGCCATGGGAACTTAACCTGTTTTGCTCGTCTGCCCTGGGACACAGAGGCGCAGGAACTTGGGGACGGGACCTTCGGGCTTGGCATTTTTTTGGTTCTTGGCGCTGTGCCCGTGGCATGATGCTAGCTTGGCTACGGAGGCGCTGACAAAGTCTCGCCCAATTCAAGTCCGGGCGGACGGTTAGGCAGCCCCTCCCCAAGGCGCCACCCCATTTTTGGGCATTTCCGTGGACGAACTTGGGGACGGGACCTTCAGGAGCTTATTTTTGGGTGTGGCTGCCCATGTGCAATTTTTACCTACAGGAGGCGCGCTGCTGAGTCTCGTCTATTCGAGATCCCGGTCCGGGGCCAGTTGAAGTTGGCTGATCCCTCCCCCAAGGCTATAAGCCCGCACCCGTTTTAGGCATTTTGCGTGACGGGCGAACTTGGGACGGGACCTTTGGGGCTTATTTTGGGGCGTGGCTCTGTCCATGACCTAGCCCAGCACACGGAGGAGTCCATGCCAAATCTCGCCCCATTGAGTCTGCGGACGAAGTTGCCAACCCCTCCCAAGGCTATAGCCGCCCGTTTTAGGCATTTTTGCAGCGGCTGAGACCGAACTTGGGGCAGGATCTTCGGGAGTTTATTTTGGACGCGGCTGTGCCTGCACCTTTTGGCACCGCAGGGCGCTATAAAGTCTCTCCCCATTCCGAGTCAAGCGGACATTTGGCCAACCCCTCCCCCAAGGCTATGCGCCCACCGTTTTTAGGCATTTTGCGGCGGGCAGACACTTGGGGCGGGACCTTCGAGGCTTATTTTTGAGTGCAGCCGTGCCGTAGCCTTTGGCACACGGAGGCGCTGCAATGTAGCTCGCCCCATTCCGAATCCAGGCGGACGAAGTGGGCCAGCCCCACCCCCAGGCTATAGCCCACCCGTTTTGGGCATTTTGCAGGCGAGACCCGGAGCAGGGGCCAGGACCTTCGGAGGCTTTGGCCTTTTTAGGCGCGGCTGTGCACGTAGCTATTTTTGGCTAACGGAGGGGGCTGCAAAGTCTCGCGCCCCATTCCGGGTCCCAGGCGGACGAATTTGGCCTGACCTCCCCCAAGGCTACTGGCCCACCCCGTTTTTGGGCATTTTTGCACGGCAGGACAGACTTGGGACGGGGACCTTCGGAAGGGTTATTTTTGGGTGGGGCTGTGCCGCGCCTATCTTGTCTGCACGGAGGTGCTCAAAAGTCTGCGTCCCATTAGAATTCAGGCGGGCCCGAGTTAGCCAGCCCCTCCCAGGCTATAGCCCACGCCCCGTTTTTGGACATTTTCCAGCGGACGAACTTGACAGGGGCCAGGACCTTCGGGAGCTTATTTTTAGGTGTGGCTGCGCCCGCGCAGTTAACCTTTGGCACACGGAGGCGCTCGCAAAGTCTCGCCCTATTCGAGTCCGAGGCGGACGAAGAGGGCCAGTCCCTCCCCCAAGGCTATAGCCCCCCCATTTTTGGGAATTTTTTGTGCGGACGGGGTGGGGGCCAGGACCGTCAGGGGCTTATTTTTGGCGCGGCTGTGCCCCTCTGACCTATTTTTAGCACACGGGAGGCGCTCGTGAAGTCTCGCCCCATTCCAGTCCAGAGCGGACAGAAGTTGGCCAACCCCCTCCCCAGGCTATACCACAGCCCGTTTTGGGCATTTTGCGGCGGACAGAACTTGGAGGACGGGACCTTCGGGGCTTATTTTTGGGCACGGCTGTGCCTGCGGCCTATTTTGGCACACGGAGGGCGCTCGCATAGTCACGCCCCATTCCGAGTCCGGCGGACAGGGTTGGCCAGTCTCCCGCAAGGCTATAGCCCACCCATTTTTGGGCATTTTACTGGGGCGAGCCCGGGACGAACTTGGGGCGGGACCTTCGGGGCTTATTTTTGGGCCCAACTATGCCCGCGGCTATTTTTTTCACACGGAGGTCGCTGCAAAGTCTCGGCCCATTACGAGTCAGGCGGATGGATGAAGTTGGACCCCCTCCCCACAAAGGCTATAGCCCACCTTTCGTTTTGGGCATTTTTTGAATGAACTTGGGGCGGGACCTTCAGGGCTTATTTTTGTGCAGCGTGCCCACAGCTATTACACAGCACCACGGAGCCGCACACGCTCGCAAAGTCTCTCGCCCCATTCCGAGGTCAGCGGACCCGAAGTTGGCCAGCCCCCTCCCCAAGGCTTTAGCCCGCCGTTTTAGGCATTTTGCGGCGGACGAACTTGGGGGCGGGACCTTCGGGAGGCTTATTTTCCCAGTGGTTACTTACAGCTGTGCCCGCGGCTATGCCTCACAGTACGGTGCGGCTGACAGAGTCTCGCAAGCCCTTTGTTAATTCAGTCCGGCCAGACGAAGTTAGGCAGCCCCTCCCCAGGCTATAGCCCACCGCATTTTTTGGGCATTTTTGCGGCGACGGCGGACGGGGTGGGGGCCAGGACCCCGTCGGGGGCTTATTTTTGGAGTGCTTGGCTTCTTGCCGCGCGCCCTTACAGCACACGTGGGGCGCTCGCATGAAAGTCTCGCTCCATTCCGAGGTCCGAGGCGGACGAGGATTGGCCAATCCTCCCCAAAGGTTATAGCCCCACCCGTTTTTGGGCATTTTGCAGTAGACGAAATTGGGGGCGGGACCGTCGGGGCTTATTTTTGGGTGCGGCTGTGCCCCGCCGGCCTATTACAGCTGTAGAGGGCGCTCATAAAGTCTCGCTCCATTCCGAGTCCGGCGGACGAGTTAGCCAGCCCACTCCCCAGGCTATAAGCCCACCCGTTTTTGGGCATTTTGCGGGAGGATGAACTTGGTGGCCAGGACCTTCGGGGCTTATTGTTTAGGCTGGCTGTGTCTACGGCCTATTTTTTGGCACATGGGGCGCTCGCAAAGTCTCGCCCATTCCGGAGTCCGGCGGACAGTTGCCAGCCCCTCCCCAGAGCTCACGGCCCACCCGTTTTTGGGCATTTTCACGGCGAGTGTGAGCTTAGGGTGCAGGACATTCGAGGGCTTATTGTTGTTAGGCGGCAGCTTTGTCGCGGCCTTTTGAAGTACGGAGGCGCTGCGCAAAGTCTCGCCCCATTCCGAGTCCAGCGGACAGGTTGCCAGCCTCCCTCCCCAGCGCTATAGCCCACCGCTTTTTGGGCATTTTTGCGAGCGGACGGAACCTTGGGACCCAGAGGATCTTGGGGGGTTTATTTTTTGGATGCGGCTGTGCCTGCACCTAACTGCAATAACTTTAGCACACAGGCGCTGCCACGTCTCTTAATTCCGGAGTCAGCAGAGCCCAATTTTGGCCAGCCCTATGGCTGTGC